>OOFC01015079.1:0-10530 GCA_900323345.1 Pseudochromis fuscus
TGATTTTTTTTCTCCGAGGTAACATCACAAATGTGGAGGGAACTTTTCCCTGATTCAGTAAACACGTAAAAGAAACAGTCTGATACCGCTACGGTACATCAAACGTTAGTGCAATCACAATATACACCCCCTGACTACGGCAGCCATAATTAACCAATATTGATCCATATATAAGGAGCATCTGATTATAAGGCGCACTGTCGGTTATTGAGAAAATTAAAGGCTTTTAGGTGCACCTTATAGTGCAGAAAATACGGTATATAAAACAAAACATAAGCAGGCCCACCTACACGTGAATGCAGAAATAATTAAAAAAAAATGTTATATTGCATAATTATCACGTATGAAAAGTTAAAGAAGACAAAAGCTGCATATCGTTGGAGATGGTTTGTGAATCAGCACAATGTTCTTGCCGTTTTTCTAGTATTTTTCTAGTTCAGTGTAGACGTCTTTCATAAAATGTCAAGGCTGCGCTGCACAAAAAACACACAAACTTGCCGCCGGCTGCTTCGTTGTCATTTGTCCTGACAGTAGCTCTGAGGAGGAAAAGGAGTAGAAACCTGCGTAGAACTGCATTTTAAAGAGCTCTGCAGACTTCAGGTACAGCATACATATAAATATATATATATATATACACACGCAAGTACATTTATCTACCTCTAAATCGACTGGGTAAGTGTTTTGTGTCATAATCTATTTTAGCAATTTTGGTGACCACAGATGCTGGCGCAAGGCATCTGCAGCTGGGTTGGAATAGAGGTTGAATACATTATTAGTGGGAGGAATACACAATCAGCAGATGGAGGTGGCCGCACAGAGGCGGAGGTTTACAATAAACACAAACAGGTCTATATGCAAAATATCAGCCCCAATTTATCCAACACAAGAAGGAACAAAACAACACAAACAGCCCACTGAACCCATGAAAGGTGCACAATCTGCATGTGAAAGAGCAGTTTTATTTTTAGTTTTATGACAAAAATAGTATTTGTCTCCACTTCCTGGGATGCTGGTGTAAGCATGTATTCAGGTGTGGGTCAGGTCAGGTCTCACATTAACGAGTTAACTGGATTGAGAGACAGCTGCAGGTGACAGATTGGTTCGTGTTACTATTTCAGGGTGGGTTTTCTTTATCCATGTGTTCTCAGGTGACCTCAAATGTGTAAATTATCACAAACATGTCATATGTCAGTGCCTATAAAGCAAACAAATAAGGGTTGTCTTTCATTCAACTGTGCTTCGGGCTCTGACTGGTAACAGACATCTGCTTCCTGTTTAATGCAGCACCCACAAGAAGCTGATCGTGGGCAAAAGTGCTGGCAATCTCGACACAAGTCACTTCTACAGTGAGCTTGTTTGCGAGCAAGAGGAAAAAAGATAAAACTCTCTGAAGTAATCCTCTTGACAAACCATAAAAAAAAGAAAAATGCTTTGCCTTTTGAGTTTGGACTGTTGCCTTTTAATAAAAATATCTGCAAAGGTTTGATAAAGATCAGAACTCATCCTGCAGACTGCGGCGTTACTCCAGATGATTTTACTATTAAACTTGGAGTCTGTGCGAAATGGCTTTGAAAAGTGACATTGGGGAAAAAAAAAAAAAAACATTATTTAGCTTTAGATCATCTGCAGATTTAAATAATTAATGGGAGTCGCTGCTGTGGCATCCTTGCAAATTACACACGACCACTCTGAGATGAAACGCACATTATTCCTGCAGCAGAGTGATAACTGCAGGTATTGAATAAATTGCATGGAAAACATCCAACATTTCTGCAAGTTGTCGCAGCCTCCACCTCCTTCTCCATGATATCAGTATTGGCGTTTCTTTGGAACGCTCGTGGATGATATTATCGGCAGGACTCTTCCTCAATTACAATAAAATTGTATATTGATGCAAATACCAACCATTTGCAAACTAAAAGAGTATAAATGAGGGGTGTTTATTTTCACGTTGGACTGTGCCAGGAAATTTCCAAGTAGGTGATGCAGAAAATAGATGCAAAACATAGATTTATGCCTGTGGACAGAAACAAGCTTAATGTGTGTTTTCAAAGAACTCTTTGCATTTAGAATATTTGAGGCTCTGTCCGTGGTGCTGAACCCTTGAGCTGCTCGATCCATTAGTCTGACTGCTGCTGTTGAACAGTTTTGCTCCTTACATCTATATAGCTCTAAGATATGACTGGTTAAAATAGGTCACTGTGAGGTATTACGTGGCTATTTACATGTATCAGAATTACAAATGGCGATAAATTATAAATTAAATAACAGCGAAATGTTCCCTGGGGTCTTTGCGCTATTCTAATTGCAGGATAGTTATTATAGTTTAATTGGGAACCATTTTCCCAAAGATTTATTTTAATTATCTATGACCTGGCTCTATGTAAGAGGCAAAATCTGGAAACTGAGCCACAAAGGGGAGATATTGCAACAGGTACTTTTGCTTTATGATTAGGTTGTTATTGGGTTTTCTCTAGGGATGGGTACCAAATTCGGTACTTTTTTAGGTGCCGACCGAATCCCGTTGTGACTACTGATTCACGTAAAATCAAACGGTGCCATGTTTCGGTACCTAAACGCATCATTGTGACTGTGAGGGAGTGGAAGAGTACCGTATTTTCCGGACTATTGAGCGCACCTGTCTATAAGCCGCTATTGAATTTATTCGAGCAGTTTCATGTGGTCCACTCTGACCAGGTCTGATGTGACGAGGCTAAATGTATCGGCGGCACGGAGCTTGCTAGCTTGTAAAAAGCTAACGAGCTTCGTGCTGCCGATACATGAGCCACACCGGTGTTTAAATTCAAAGCGTCGGAAAAAAGTAGCGGCTTATAGTCCGGAAAATACAGTAAACGATTTTCCATGCCGGACCTGAACACAGCATTGCACGGACAAGACGTCAGTAGCCGCGAGTTCAGTCAACAAAGTGAGCATGGCTGATAGAAAGCGGTCTAAAGTGCCAAAAATATATATTCAAAAGAAAACTGAGCATTAACCCAAGTTCACTGGCTGATAAAGACAAGTTAACGTCAGATCTCATGTATTTCCACTGAAACAGAGAATACTAAAAAAAAAAAACTTTTATATTTTGAGATCGAAATGTACAAATACAGTACGAATACATTTTGATTATACACCTTTTTTGTTGGTAATAGTTGTATAATTGCACAAGGTTTAAGAAGAAACTGCAATGATACAAAACAAACAGTAGGATGTTGTTTTGATATATTTGTTGAAGCCTATATATTGAGAAATTAAGATGTTACATACAAGATTTTTGATATTTTATTACCATATGTTTATTATCATAAACACACACAAAAGTAGCGACAATTGGTACTGTTGAGTACCGGTATCAATTCCCAGGTACCAGGAATTGGTACCGTATCAGTTCAAATGTGAAAGGTACCCATCCCTAGTTCTCTCTGTATATAGCTACGGACATTATAATGCCAGGTGAATTATTCCAGCTGTGAGCTAAAAACAGATAAAATTGCTGCTGTTTTAAGAAAACTAAAGTCCACGAGGAAGGTCTTAAACCTTTGGTTAAGTCAGGGTCATAGAGAATATTGCTGTTAAGAACAAATTTGTTTTCAGAGTAAATACTTTTCTCTGTATTTCCCATTGCTGACAACATATATGGCATTGTGTATAATGCTCCCATTAAATGATAGATAGGGTAAACAAGAATAAATATTCTCCCACATCAGTGTGAGAATAGTAAATTCAAGCCGTCGGCATGAAGCGTATCCCACAGTCCGTATATTACAGCTAATACAAAGGCCTTCATATTTCAATAAACCCATATCTCCCAAAACACAAAATAGCTTTTTTTTCCCCCCACCGCAATAATTTATGTACATTTTTTATTTTGTTTTAAACTTTAGGAGTAAAACTGACTGAAAAACAGCTTTTGAATTTTTAGCCGTTCCAGTAAACACGCTGGTTTTGTTTCCACAGATAAAGTTGCTGCAAACAGAGAGAATTGCCCATGTAGGAAAATATTAATAATGAGCTATAATCCTTGACAGACATTTGACTGAACTCGACATCTGTTTCCAGGAGGCTCTGTATAAAAAATAATGAGAACAGGAGCAGCATATGAGCCACACTTCAGCAGCCACAACAGAGCTGATGTAATCATCACTGCAACCCTGCACTGGATGCTGACTTCACCACGTTGGACATGAAGTGGAATTAAAAAAATACACAGAGCTCATACATAATTACGCCTTATTATGGACAGACAAGCAAATAAATTATACCATGTAAAACTTAGGATTGCTTTTCAGATAGGTACTGTTACTTCATATTCTGGTGAGGGTAGAACTCCATGCAGCTCATAAATGGACTAATAATTTACTTAGCAATGGGGAACAATATTGTCTCTCTGTTATCATTAATACAGAGCCAGGAGACAACAAATTAAAACTGGAGAAATTATTTCAGAACCGACCTATAACACCTACTGTGAGATAACGATCTGGAAGATCTAAAGGATAATTTCAGCATTAACGTGTTTATAATTTATTACCATGTGAAGTTCTGCTATGTTACAAGAAACTGTTTACTGATTGCTTCATACACTTTGCTTTAAGGCAAGAAACTTCTCAAAGGTATTATGAGGCACAGACTGTGTGAAACATATGTCTGAGCCGCCAGTGCAAAATGTTCAGCACCATGGACAGCGCCTCACTGCAGTGGATCCAGGCTGAGCTCGAAAAATCAGGAACTGCCTTGAAATCAACTGTGAGGTGAGACTTTTTTTTTTTTTTCTCTCTAGATAATTATGTTTGTCTCACAAAACAAAACTGCCAAAACTCGACAGATACATGGTTTTATTTGGACAGATTTATTACAGCATTTCCCCAAATAAAAGCAGCAGTCAGTGTGTTTCTAATAATGGCAGGATCCCAAATAAATTTCAAGGGACAAATTGGATGAATAAATGAAACATGCTTGCAAATGTTTCACAATAAAAGCCCTGTTAAAAAAAATTAAAGGTTTCTGCTAAAAACTGTTGAATTTGAAATCACTATAGGAAGCACTGAATTAACAGCGTAATGTGGTAATTTTAATCCACAGCTCTTTCAATCTTGCTTGAAATTTCAAAATAATTCGCACTCTAATATGACTAATTGAACTTTTAAGGCACCTGAGAAAAAGTAAGGTTTTTGGTTCGATCCCTGGCTGGTCCTGTCCATAAGTGGAAGCTTCCTTGACCAAGACACTGAACCTGAAGTTATTCCTGATGTCAGCAAGCACCTTGAATGGTAGTGCTGTTTTCACTGGTATGTGAATGTGTGTAACTTGCAGTGCAACAAAACTTGTACAACACTTTGTAGACTTACCGTATTTTTCGGATCATAGAGCACACTGGATTATAAGGCGCATTAAGCGACCGTATCCTAACAGGTGCCATATTGGGGTCCTCATACACACCTTAATATTGTGTTTATTTATTTATTAAAAAGGATCCCCATTAGCTGTTGCCAGTAGCACCAGCTAGTCTTCCTGGGGTCCGAAATAATGTGTGTCAGTGGAGTAATATGTGATACGTATCACTCCACTTGGCTCCCAACTACGGTAGCCGTAATGCTCCGACAATCCATCAAGCAGTGCGACTTCATAGTTTACCAAAGTCGTACTAAAACATTCTGACAGATTTTTGAGCGCCGTGCACCACCATAAAATCGGTTTGAGCTCAGTAAACAACCAGAATTAATACATAAGGCACACCAGATTTCTGAAAATTGAAGGATTTTAAGTGCGCCTTATAGTCCAAAAAATACGGTAAGTTAACAAAGTATACAAGTACAATCCATTTAAAATGATAAATAAAGCCCTGAATCAGGGTAGAGACCTCACCAACTATCTAAGGAAATGTACCTACACAGGTTTGGATAAGACCATCTTTGATTAGACTTTAAATAAAAATGTGTATGGCTGTTAAGTACTTTAATTATAATAACTCCATAGAAATGACAGATTCCAGACTTCGGTTTACCTTTGAATCCGTCATTGGGAACGACAACTGATAGCAGGTGTGCCAGATAATTGCTCAGCTGCATCAATTATTCCAACTCTTTGTAGCATAACATATGAATAAAATATCGAATTCATCATTTAGCGTAAAGAGCTTCGGTCCTCCGGAGCAGCAGTGAAGCCAGAAGCTTGAAAATCAGCCCGTGTTAGACCTTCTCCTCTCACACGTTGCTGGTGCATTCACTTCTGTTTGCAGATTTATCGAACATTTGCCACATTCTCAAGTCGAACACAAACCCTGTCACTCTCTCGCACTGTTTTGGTATGCTGCACGCTGCACACGAGCAGCCTTCACTCTCTGCTCCCTGGCTACCTATGCAAGTCAAATCCAACAGGGGAATGCCATCGGGTATGCTATGCTTGGTTAAAAGCCTTCCAATGGGATGATGCATTAGGCCCTTCTCTGCCTCTCAGCAACACAGCCCAGTGGACATGCAAGTCATCTTTCATGTACAGTAAAAAAAAAAAAAAAAAGAAATAAGAAGCAAAAAAAAAAGAAAAAATACACATCTCTACCAAGGCCAGTGGATAATGTGGATGAGATATAGCCCAGAGAAACATACTGATATTGCCAGGAGAGGCTGCAGTGAATGGATGTGTGGTGAGATGAATGACAGACAGACCACACTAGGATATATTTCTACAGGAGGTAGAGGTTGGGATGACAGAGAGAACATCATGACATGGAGCAGAATAGCGCGGCAAAAGGTCAAACATATAGGGAGCCAATGATGTATGAATTACATATATGGAGGGACACAAAAAGAATATCAAGACGGACAAATCCATAAAGGAGGAATCCACCGCTGCCAGACAGGTACACACAGTTGAGCCATGCCTCATTTCTCTTACCGTTGGAGCAGCCCTTGAGACGAGCCCCTCTGACTGGCGCCCTTTGCAAGTCGGCCTTGACACGCGCCTTCAGACCCACGTTTTCCTTCTGCATGGCGTTAAGAGCGTCGCTAACAGAGTTCACTACCTTCACCATGTTGATCTGGCTGTCTGACAGCAGCTGGAACACACAGAGAGGGACAGAAGAAGACACATTAGCAAGGGTTAAATGTAACAACGTAGTTACACTGGTGTTTTTTTTTTGAGATGATATATCAAACCTGTTTTTGACTTTCTTAAAGGCTGAAAGTTGCTCTTGCTGTAGCCATTAAATGCATTTGCACTCTGGTGACTTGCGATATGTTGTCACCGCTCTTCATGGTAGTTTGTGCTGTCGGTGGTCCTTGCACCAGACCCAAATGTTGCTTAAGGTGCACACTGCACGTACCTTGTTCATATGTCGAGTAATGAAACAATGTAGTTTGAAATTGTGGCCCCGGGCTTTTCGGAGAGTAAACATATTTGTGTCAGTACAAGTGTAGCTACACTGATATAAAGACTGAACATTTTCCTCATGGCCAAAGGTGTCTACTGAAACTCCAGGTGTTGAAAATTAAGGCAATTTTATGGAGCGTCAACTGTAAACAGATAAATAAATCATACATTGTCAAACAAAGCTGTCAAAAGTTTTATCACAATCAACATGTGACAGTCTATAGCAGTGGTCCCCAACCACTGGGTCGGGGACCGGCACCGGTCCATGGGGCAGTTGTTACCAGGCCGCACAGAAAGAATAAATAAAAATATAAGTTCCGTTGCATTGATTATTAGAGTCTGAAAGACATTTTATTTTGAAAGGAACAACCGGATTCTCTTCAATGTACGGTATTTTCCACACTATAAGGCGCATCGGATTATAAGGCACACCTTCAATGAATGGTTTATTTTAAAACTGTTTTCATAAATAGGGCGCACTGCATTATAAGGCACATAGAATAAAAACCACTGTAGTGTCTGGGGTTGTGTTATCCATCCGCTAGATGAAGCTGTGCTAAAGTCAGTCAGTCAAACTTTATTAATAGAAAACAAACCAACGTTCTGACAACTCCGTTCACTCCACAACAAGCTAGTACATTCACAATACGGTACCGTACGTACCAGTAGCTCTTCCGGTATTTGCGCCGCCTTCGTTGAAAACAATGTATTTCCAACTCCATCCGTCACAGTTCAAAGCTACATGAACAGCTGTTGTATTTTTTTCATCAGTGACGTAGTATTATCTTTTACCAACAGCAAATTACAACAGGAAGTGCAACTTTTTATCACGTAGTTAGTGCATTCATGCCATTTTGGGGTCTTTATACACACAAGTGGTGTGGGACTGGAATTCCCCTTTACCGTTTTTACCGCTGTTACTTCGGTGATGCCCCCTGACTACGGTTGCCATAATTAACCAATATTGATCCATATATAAGGCGCATTGCATTGTAAGGTGCACTGTCGGTTTTTGAGAAAACTAAAGGCTTTTAGGTGGAGCTTATAGTGCGGAAAATACGGTATATATAGAAATGGACAAAGCAACTCTAAAAAACTCCAACTGATTTCAGCTCAAAAATCCTCATTTTCAATTCAATCTCAGTGATCTGGTCCATGTGAAAATCATCTCATCATGAAGGAGATATTAAACTGTGAGAAGGGGAGGAGTTAGGGGAGTGGTTAGTTTGATTGACAGCTCTGTTCTCCAATGACCCCAGCCCTGAACTCCAGTCTCATCAACAGTAGACAGCGACCTCAGGTTCAGGGGTCAGACCCGCCTCCTCACTCCTCCTTTCATATCCAAATATGGTCACTTCTGGCTCCAAAAATCCAACATGGCCACATTCAGATGTCAAACAAACCTACAGAGTCCACAAACCAATGGGTAACATCACTTTAGCTTCATCCATTCTGTGTACAGTCTATGCTATTTACTAAATGGATTCCTGGTGAAAGCAAACAGCTGCATTAAAATGTGAGTGCATACATAGGTATGCCTGGATTTCTATACAGTGTGAGGTAAATGGTGGTTAAAAAAAAAACAGGGAAGTCAAGAGATACAAAGAAATACCAAAGGATGAGCTCACACTTTACAGCAGCTGTCTAGACTGTCAGATCTAACACACGGCGGAGACACTGCAGAAATACCCCAGGTGGAGTCCTCCCTTGAAAGAGGAAGAAAACAATCCAGACAGAAGTCGTCTGGGTTGGTGTTACGCAACACAACCAGACATCTCTGTTCAGTGTCCATTAGATGTTGATTAATCTGGTAAACTGGTGATGAACATACAATCTTAATAATATCTTGAGCAGAGTATATTATCAAGAATCTGAAAATCAAACCATCTGCAGGAGCCTGGATGGTTTTATCTTCCAGCTTGCAAACAAATCAGATATAGCAGGATGCATACAGTAATAAGAGGGTGTAACAGTTGAAGTCATTCAGACACAGAGTCAGGATGACTGGGATGGACAATCTCCAGGAACAAACCATAAACCAGAGGCTGGGTTTTGAGGGATGTGCTGGAAACAAGTTTAATCCACGACGTCTCTGACTCACAGTTTGCAGGTCTTAAAAGATCTGTTGCTAACTTCTTGGTGCCAGACACCACAGGGCTACAGCAAGACCTTTAAAGACTTCGTCTAAAGCACTAAAAGTAATTGTAGTTATCAACAATTGCAAAAGTACAAAGCACTGAGAGAGGACAAACCTCCACAAAGGTATAATCCAGCTGTTTCCTTCTGGTGGTGAAACAACAACATCACAACTCTCACAACATCAGCACATGCAGAGATTGGGATTTTGGGGGATTTCCTTCAGACAGATCTCATCCTGTGTAATCATTTGTTCTGTGGGTGATACTCTCTCAAAGACAATTCAGTGGGATCTATTTCTGTAATGTTCATAACAGACAAACAGACAAACGCAGGGGAAAATGGAGCCTCCTTGGTGGTGGTAATAATTAAACAGAAATCATTTCTCACTAGCCAAAATGCTAATTCATGATAATCCATTAATTTCTTACTAGTGGAATGATCCATTGTAGATATCTGTAACTTAATTACAACTGGTCGACATTCACCATTGTCTTCTATTCAAACTCAGTTACAGATCTGTATTATCCAAATTTGAGGTTTGATGATTCAAAATCAACAAAGAATTATGATTTATCGTAACTACAGCTAAATACTCAGGAGAGAGAATGTTAATTATTGATATCAACAATTTGGTTTTTCTTCATTGTAGATATGTACAATTGTTCTAATATTACAGATAACATTCATTTTAATCTGCAAATCTAAAATTTAATCTGTATAATTATGTTTAAGATATCTACAATTTTCTTAAATAACTAGTCAGAATTGAATTTCTTTGAAAAGCAGTTTCCACCAGTCAAAATGTGATGATAGATATCCTCAATGAAATATATTGGAAATGATGATGCCAACTACTGTATTTTCCGGACTATAAGCTGCTACTTTTTTCCAACGCTTTGAACTTAAACACCGGTGTGGCTCAGTATCGGCGGCACGAAGCTCGTTAGCTTTATACAAGCTAGCAAGCTCTGTGCCGCCGATACATTTAGCTTCGTCACATCAGACCCAGTCAGAGTGGAC
>OOFC01015080.1:4394-21923 GCA_900323345.1 Pseudochromis fuscus
TGTGTGTGTGTGTGTGTGTGCGTGTGCGTGTGTGTGTGTGTGTGTGTGTGTGTGTGTGTGTGTGTGTGTGGCTGACTGGTGTTTAACAGACTCCCCTGCTGGTTGTGTTGTAGACACAATAAAGGAAGCATCAAACGTTGCAGGAGGGGGATCTGACTTCTCCTCCACCCACCCACACACAGTGCAACTCTTCTCTGCGGTCTGAGCAGTTTCACAGATCATGTTAACAAATATCCCGGCCTGAGTAGCCTGTGGTTTTTTTCACTCCCGAGTACAAGGAGCATTGCGCTTTTGTTGTGGCCACGGAGATTCAAGATGATCTCGGAGCATGTGAAAAATATTTGTAGCCATAAAGAAAGGCCAATTGGTATTAATGGGGTGGCAGGCAGTAGAGGCCACGGGAAGTGTGTGTCTGAATGTGTGTGTGTGTGCGTGAGTGAGGAGCGTGTTTGGTCTGGGTCAGTCAGACACACTTGTTTCCCAGTAGGATGGATCTGACGGGGGCCACAGGGCAAGGAGGAGACAGATTCATCAGAGTCGTCAACTCGGGGTGTCCGGTATCCCAGAGTGCAGCGCTGCAGCTGCCAGGCCTGCAGTGGCAGCCATGATGGGCTCCAGGTGGACATCGGGCAGCTTCAGATGTTCTGCTCGGAAATGCTGCGGATTAGTGAGAGAACCTCAACAGCAAAAATCTTGTAACAGTTTTTATAGGAAACTTCTGCAAACTCAGGAAAATGTTAAACACTGAGGTAAATATGTGATAATACATTAATGGGCATTTATTACATCATTACATCTTTACATCATAAAGATCTGAACCCATAATGTGTGATTTTCCTCTGTAGTTTACTCCTTAGAGGTGGTAAAATGATCTAAATCAACTCCACCATCCTTCAGTACTGTATCATACATTATTCTACATGTACACTGAGTCATTTCCCCAAGATTAAGGACTATGTATTGAACTCTGGGAACTTTGAGACACTGATCAGAGTTTGAAATATGATTCTGTAGGTATGTGTTGGTGGTTACTTAGTCCACTGGTGGCTCACTTTTTGCAAATATACAATAAAACTACAGAATTAGCTGTAGCTCATTTCTGATAAGATACTTGACAGTATCCTGCATCAGTAATACACTGAAGTACAGTGATGCTGTGAAAATCTTTCATCATCTCCACTCTTGTAAAACAAAAAAACAATATATGCAGATTGCAGATTTAAAGTGTATTCTTTTCACAGGGAAAATTAAAGATGGAAACAAAGTGTCTACAGTGCCCAACACTATCAATCAGGTTCTGCTATACTTAATCATAAAGATTATTAGTGGTGAAAATAACAGCTGGGAGTTGATGTTTTGAACAGAGTGGAACCAAAACCTCCAGCTGGTTTGTAAATCCACCGGAGAAGCTTCGACTTGACCCTCATGAACCTGTGACAGGAGCGCATTGGTCAGTTCTCACCATATATAACCACTCTAGTCCCCTGCTGACTCTAACAAGCTGTATGTACATAACAAGTAACTTTTCTGACTTTAAAGAAGTCTTCATTTTTTATCATCACACCACCTGAGGTAAAAATGTATCCAAAAATACACAAGCCACTTGTTAGTTTGTGTGCAGGCGTGCAGATTTTTCTTAGATCTTTATCACAGGTTTGAAAAATATCCCTCAGCAGAGGTTGCTCTGAACAGATTTTTGCCTCCTTCAGTACAGGATGCCTTGTTAAATCCGGAAATTTGTGACAAGTTTGATTTAGGGCTGTTTGCACTGAAACAGCAGAAGCTCCTCTCAGCAATCAATCAAATCAAACTGAAAGCAGTTATTTTTCTAACCTGACGTGCGTTGCAAAGGTATGAAGGCAAACCTATAAATAAACCACTTCATTCACCTTGAAGACATCGCACACGTACTGGTAGAACAAGATGCAAACATGGTGCGTTTCTTTCTCTGTGTCCCTGTGGTTATGTACATTACAATACTCCTGTAGTCCAACTGCTGTACAAGTAGATTTATTAATGATACAGATGACAAGAAATAAATATAGTATAGAGGGTTTATTTTTAAGGATTAAAATAAGATGTGAACCCTCAGAAATGTAGTAGTTACTGATTCGATTGCTCAGCTTACTGAATCAGCACCTGGCATGCTGTGCGCACTGACATTGTCAAACTAGACCTGTTGTTGTGCTTCCCTGTGTCATTGTGTTGAATAGTGGTACACCTCAAACTGTCCTCCTCAGTAAACATGACAATGTTTCAAAGATGGGACAAAGTGATAAGGCTGTATAGGATATCATCACTGCTACTGATTTTATAACACAACAGTTTGTCAGTATTTATAACAGAGATTTCATCATCCTGGTGAGTGGTGGCGTTGTGTATGTAATTCATTTCATATTTGTAATGTTAGCCTCTAATTACTGGTTTATAAATAACATTATAGCCATAACTTGTCAAAGCTCCTTGACTATCAAGGAAGCTGGAATGTATTGTGTTAAATTTCTTCATCTTCTCTGCTCATGTGCAGCACCAAACACACTTTTGTTCAATAATTCAAGATACACTACCGTTCAAAACACAAACAGCAACTACAACATCAACTTATACTGAGTACATGTCTCTGAACCAGCAAAACGTCCCCCAACCATATCTCTGCCTCTCCTGTGTCTGACAGTGGGAGAGACGCAAGTGTTTCCCATCAAGTCTGAAACATATGTAATCAGAGTAAAGCATGGAGAACAACCTGGGTAGATCCCTCAGTCTGTACATGGTCATTGTTGTCATTGGAAAACCATTGGTTTGATAGGGTGACCCCAAAGTTTTGAACGGTAATGTATGTGTGTTGTCAGGATATATTTTGACCCACCTATTTATTCATTCAATGAGTAAAAGTTTGTTTTTGATACTTGATACTAAAGACACTGGTAATGCATGGCATGTATAACATGTGCCACAGGTCCCGGAGCAGAACTGAACAATGCGGTTATCAGGTATGTGTGTTAACAACTCAGCTTAAAGACAACAGATTCTTGACATCAGTCCAGCTGACATGACTCTGGAGAATGTTTTTACACTTCAGATGCCAACAAAGTGAAATGATGCAGGCAATATATTTGCATGGATACATTTAATAAATCTTGTGATTAGAGCAAAAATATTTCTCATCATCAGCACTAATCTAAATTTACAGGTGTCACTTTTCCTGTACATTTAGGCGTCAGTGAGGCTTTGACTTCAGGTGTTTGATGAATTTTGAAAAGCTTGTCTTTGCAGACTGACAAGAGAAAGAGGAAGAAGTCAACATTTAGCAACCAGCTCCCAACTGACATCAAACAACTAATGAAGATGAAAACAGAGGTGACGTTGTTTTAAGCAAACTCAACAGCAGGAATTGACGACTTTATCACTTTGACAAACATCAGGGGAGCACATCCTGGCTTAAACCAACATCTGTGACATTTATAACATGAATAGTGCAGGATGTCCCACAGGACAACTCGGCTGGATTAGTGAAGCGGTCTTTTGTTTGTAGTATAGTTTTTATTACTTTGAAGAAAATGTGTATTATAGTGTCACAATATGAAACATTGTGAAGAAGACACAACATGTGACGTGTGCCCAGCATTCAGCTGCTACTCCAAGTATACTTTTAAACTTGTCTGAGGTCGTGACAGGGACCAGGAGAACGACAGCAACTGAACTGTATTTATTTATTATTCATTAGTTTCTTATGTTTTTAATTCAAACTGATTTCATCTCTGACGTCATGTAGAACTAAAACACTCAGTCTAGTATTGTAACTGCAAAGCAAGCCACCAACAATAAAGAAAACTGCATAGTAAATATAAAGAAAATTACTCATACCATTCTAACAGGCAACGTATTAGATTTCTTTTCAAAATCAGACTTTTAGTCTCAATGTTACTTCTCTGTTACCCACACTCAGAAACGGCTTTTATCCAGATGGGACAGATGTGCTCTGGTAAAATTCAGCAAAACAACTGGCACTGAGATGAGAACAAGTTTCTTCAAACATATGATTAAAATCTCAAGATCACAAATTTTTTTTTCAAAGCATTTGGTGTGTGGGTTAGTCAAATATGTATCAGGAAAATATGTTTATTAAACACACTGTTGCTCTTGGAATATATCTAGGAAGAGTTTGTGAATGAATGAGGTGAAGTGATCTGTATTTTTATTTTTTTAATCAAGCAGCAGACACAGAGCAGCATGACTATTCATTTATGTTTCCAGGCATCTGATGGATCTAAGTTCAGTCATGGCTTTAGTTTTAGCTCTGCCTTTGGTACCAGCTCCTGAGGAATAAACACAGCTAGTGAGTATCTGTGTGATACAGTGGTGGGAAAACAGTGTGCAGTGGGTGTTTACTGAGAAGAGCTTCCTACCATGGCTGGAAAAAACAACTGTATGACAGCTGAGACAACCAGAGCAGTGAAGTTGTAGCCAGGACAAAATAAAAAAAAAATAACGGATTCCTTTCAACATTAATAACTGAGATTGTGTAGTCCTATTTCAAACCTCAGTAGATGAATAATTTGTTCTACTAAATCTAAAAATGTTCACATTAGCAGTAATAAATTCATGGTGAAATTTATGTTTAATTTTCTACTTTAGAAAACACTCAAAAACAGCCTCCAGAAAGATAACATGGAGAAAAGCTTAGTGACATTACTCCCATATATTCAGATCTGTGCTCAGCTCCTTGGCAGCTGAGGTGCACTGAAGCCAACAGTTTTACTCAGCAGAGGAAAACGTGCGCTGACATGTCGTCATGATACAAACACAAATGCAGTGCTAATTCAATAGCAGCTTGTATTTCTTCTCTTAACAGGCTGGATTTGTAGATCAGCTTTTCTAACCTAGAGCCGTGTGTGTGGGAGCAAATCCAGAAAAAGGGGGAAAAACATGTGTGTGTGCGTTTGTTGTGAGTGCGAGAGGGAGTGGGAGAAAGAGTTAACGTGGGATCCTGATCTCTCTGGGACTTACTCAGTCCCAGCTGTAATGTAAAACCTATGGGACAATGAGGGGCGATACAGTGCTGAGCCTCAGCCGGGCCAGAAAGTCCACCCCACATGTTGTCAAAGCATGAGGAATTTATTACTAATGTTGGTCAGCTGGAGCGACAGGGGGCAGGGGCTTCTTTCCAGTGCGGGAAAAGAGAAATCATTAATTATCTACACCGCCACCCTTGATCATTCTGTGAATTTCAGCTGAGTTTATCTCCAAAGCGTGCATTTCCATCCTGACTGAGTCTCTTCAGCTAGCGTGTCCATTTATAAAGCTTGAGGCTTAACAGCGAGGTCATCCGCTGACCCGTCCATTGACAGCCAATGGTGTGAGGGATTGGAGGTAGAGAGGGCAGAACAAAGCAGACATGGCAGTAGCATATGTGCTGTCATCCGAACCTTGGCCTTAAAATTGGCCTTCAGCCTCTTGATAGGAAAAAGGGTTTGGAGCAACAAAATAAATGACGATAGAGGAAAAAAACACAAATCATTTAATCAGATTAAGGTCTTTGAAGTGGCTGTTATATCTGAGCTGTAATACTGTCACTGGGGTGAGTTTGGTTCAGGAAAACTGTGGCACTAATGCCACTGTTGTTTAGCAAGAACCATAATCAGATTCAGAGGTGTTTTTGGTGCTAGACAGAAGATCATAGACTGCATGTAGGAAAGGACAAAGCAGCCAAGGCTCAAAAATTAAGCCAATAGGAAAAAAAGTGCAATACTCCTGATGGCTCCAATTGATTCAAGTCAAAAATGGTCATTTTCAATCATGAAATACTCAATCAATACATTTTTTCCACAAGTGATTCTGATGTTATTAGCTGAGGTCAGTTCTTCTTATCAGTGATCAGGTGGTTCATCTGAAGAAAGAAAACATTAATAAGTACCGTATTTTCCAGACTATAAGCCGCTACTATTTTCCGACGCTTTGAACCCTGTGGCTTAAACACCGGTGTAGCTCATGTATCTGCGGCACGAAGCTCGTTGGCTTTTTCCAAGCTAGCAAGCTCCGTGCCACCGATACATTTAGCCTCGTCACATCAGACCTGGTCAGAGTGGACCACATGAAACTGTTCAAATCGCACTCACACTAAATTCTTCAGTCATTTTGCGCTTCATGCACACGCCCTCATCATGGAAGACACATGACGAAATGCATATGATGCAGCTTTCAAGTTAAAGGCGATCGATCTGGCTGTTGAAAAGGAAATAGAGCTGCTGAACGTAAGCTTGGCATCAACGTGGTGAGACGTTGGAGATGGCAGCATGAAGAACTGATTCAATGCGCACTAGTGGTTTTAGTGCTGGAGGAAGATGAAGATAGCGATCGATGGCTTTTCTGGTAGGCTACTGTGTAACCAGCCCTGTTACAAGCACTGTTGGGAAAAAAAGCATATATTTGATTAAAAGTTAAAAAAAAACTTTCTGTGTAAATATCAAATGTTACAACGTGGACGCCTGCGGCTTGTAGACAGGTGCGCTCAATAGTCTGGAAAGTACGGTATATATCAGGCTTCAACAAGAATACTAAGAAGGCATATTAAGGGGCGTGGTCAGTTTGATTGACAGGTTTGAACTACAATCAGAGGTCCACTGTCATACACATTGGACAGTGCCCTCAGGTTCAAAGGTTAAACCCACCTCCTCATTCCTCTCTTCATATCCAAATATGGTCACTTCTGGCTCCAAACAACCGACATGGTGAAGTTCAAATGACAAACACCTGGTGTAATGGGTGACGTCACGTTAGCTTCATCCATTATACAGTCTATCGAGAGGATAAAATGCCATCTAAGAAGTTCAGTTTTACAAGTAATTCAGTTAGTTGGGATGGTATTAGCTGCCCAAAGACTGTACACTGACAGCACCTAGTATTAGCATTACATCCTGCAGGCTCAGCATTATTTCTGTTGTCCTTAGTCATCTCCTCAGAGGCCCTCTGAACACCTGGTGCTCACTGCTGATAACCTGGACCTGTAGATTAATAAAGGGGGAGGGAATGCAATGGTATACACTTTAAACTCAGCATACAGAAATAAAAATGCACCACTACGGGTATTATATCATAAAAGCACCAAAACAATAAATATGGCAGCAGCAAAACTTATGTCAGCTAACAAACCAATATATACAAGCTGTGCATGAGCCTGACACACACCTAACGTTTAACCACACGTCTTTGTCAGACATGACAGTAAATCTCAAATGATTGACATAATTTATTTTTCTTTTGTTGTACCAACTGAGACATTGTGATTTTAGGCAGATGAGGCAACAAGGCTTTCAACAGATTGTGATTTATTAACTATTAAGCAATGTCCTATTGTCTAAAAATGTTGAACCACCATTGACAAGTTTCTTGTATCTGAAAACACAGCCGTGGTCTTTAACTGCTTGTCTGAGTTACGCTGTCGGTAAGTCTGGCTCAGGTTTTTATAGGGCGCTGCTAAACGTGGCCAGACGTGTTTAACTACATTTACAGCTAATTCATGCTTGTGTTAGAGCAATTGTGTTTATTAGTCCAATGTGAGTTTTCAGGTTGTTGGAGTGCAGTTAAATTTAGTGAGAGGGGGAGGAGGAGGAGGGAAAGAGGTGGGGAGGAATCAGCTTTGGTACAATCTAAAAATGATGCTGTTTTCGGAGAGGCTGTCATGACTACAGGTGTATTGGATGTAGAGATAACTACAGGACCAGTTAAAACAACCTGCCCATTGGGACAATAGTAAAAAGGAGGTGAGAGGTCCTTGTGTCACCACTAGATATTTATAACATGAAGCCTGCATTAGTGGAGCAGCATCAGGTGCTCTCCTGAAAGTCCTGCAAATTCATTGAAGTACAAAACTTTATGGATTGACAACAAAACCCTCCCCCCTCAGTACCTCCACAGCAACACATTTCACCTTCACCTGCTTGATACAGTTTGATCCAAAGTAAAGACTCAACTCAGCATTTTTTACAGTTAAAAAACAATCAATTAACCCCAGATGATATTTAGAAACTCATGATAATCTGTCCCAATTTAAGCATTAAGGTAAACTCAATTTAAAAAAAAAACTCATAGTGGATTACCATTATTGTTTTTAAATTGTATGTGCACAAAGATTAAATGTTGTAGTATGTGTTTGCATGCTTCACATCATAAAAAATGATGTTGGGTATGATGTCACCAGTAGCCTTGCTTACTGGGAGTGGCACTTCACAGTGTGTTAGCAGAGGGACAGGATATCAGTAAATCACCTTCCACACTAGCTGTGCTTGAATCCCTGCTGTGTTCCCAAAGTGTGTCTAACTGTTAACTCACCCTGCTGTGGAAATAGGACTAAGTGTCCTCTTGTGCATACTCTGTGCTTGTGGCATATCTGTGAATTTACCAAGGTGACTGGAGGAATTCTTGAGAGTAGGACCATTATCAGTCAAGTAGGCAAACAGGCGAGCAGGTAAGCTGCTGGCAGCGCTCCAAAAGCCATGAGTCACAGATCAGAGACAACAGATGGTGTGATAGATCACCTCTTTGTTAACTTTGGCAGAGAAGCACAGAGCGCTTCACTGGAACCCATCCCACCCATCCCTTCACATCCCTCCTCAGCACACAACCCCCTCAAGTGTACATCATAAAAAAACAGTCATAAATCAGATGAAGCCTGAATGAAGTTTAACAAGAAACACAACGTCTGAAACTGTGTGGGACTAAAAGTTATTTTTAGGAGAGGTGACAACGACGAGGGGAAGGGGTATAAAAAAGGGTGGGAAGATGATATCTTCTTATCCAGTGTACATGGCTTTTGTGTGGATATCTCAATTTGTTATTGTTGCACATTGTAATATAATCTCTGCGCAATCAAAAGTAGTTTGACAAACGAGTCTGGAGGGCGCACTGCCGAGCTCAATTGCATAACTGGCGCTGCTGAGATTCAACACAATGGAAAAGAAAAGAGGAGCGGCGACATTACTTTTCAGCGGCAGAGAAAGTTACGGCTTTTTCCTCAACTCCTGAGACGACACTGTGCATAAATAGCCATTGTGCTTCGGGCTGTCACATTCCAGATCGGACAACAAATAGCCATTACCATCAGTGTTATCAATCACGAGGGTACAGTGCACTGTCACTGGCTCTTTTCATCCTTTCCAAATGACAGTCATAACTTTGACCTGACAAACCCAGTCAGCTTGAGCAACTTCCCCAGTCTATCACAGCTGTCAGAGGCATAGCAGGGCTTTGTTCTGATTAATTACACCCTTGCTGCTCGGAGCTGTCAGTCATCCAAACAGGTGATATATACACACTATCAAGTTGTTGTGAATGAGCATGAATGAGTGCAGTCGTCATGACTCAACTGCCAAATATTCAAATGAACATTATGAGACAGACGGAGAGAGAGAGAGAACGAGAGAAACAAAACAAAGAAACCATTTGGCTGCCCTCAGGCAAAACTATGCAGCCTTCACTGTCCAGGAAAGCAGAAGAAGTGCTACCAGTGTCAGAGGATCAGAGCTGCTGCATTAGAGTGACGAGTGAATGCAATTTCCCCTGAGAGGGATTGTATCATAATGATGTCAGTGTCTTTTTGTGAGCATAATATGTTTGAATAAACCTGCAGAGGACCTCAAGGGAACTCTGCAGCGTGCAGCAGGCGGACTGTAATGTGTTTAAACTGGCAGGACACACATCTAACCATGAGTTTCCCTGAGAAACATTTCAAAGCTCATAAACTAAACATTCTTCAACATACAGTTTGTCCTCTCAGGCTGTCCTGCAGATATGTTCTCAATTGGACACATTAGCAATAATAATCTATTCTGTGCGTGTGTGTGTGTGTAGGTGTGTGTCAGCAGATGAAGTGGTAGGAGTGCACAACTGATACGGTGTTAATATGCACACAGTGTAGATGGTAATGTGCGTATCCATACCTTGCTTTTGTTTTTGTGTGCGTGCATGCGTGGGTGGAAGTATTTGAGTGAGTGCTTGTGGCCGTTCACAACATGCACTTGGCTGTGCAGCAGCGTGAGTATGCAGCGTAGGAATTCGAGCTCTGGTTTGTGCCTCACTTGTAATTATTTTTACATTTGGAAATTTTACACTGAAGAATACACTCAACTCACAGCTAACGTGTAATCCCTTGACCCAGAAAAACATTTTTTGTTGCCGTCTTTGTGCAGTTCCCATTACTTAACAATTTACTGGACAGAAAAGAATTTGAATAAACAGGTAGGAAAATACTTTGTGTATTAGCAAGACTCTTTGTTAATTAATACAATATTGAAGAGGCTAATATTTTGACAATAGGCTGGTTCAATGCCTTAATTAACCTGCTACCTAATTTAAAATTTTGATCTGATGATGTCAATGATGAAGTCAGTAACCAAAGATATAATAGTCATAAGGATGCAAATCATAACAATATAAAAATATAAGCACCAAGTATTATCCATTATCTTTATTTTGTATTGTATCGTTTTCTGTACATGTGTAATTAAGGTACATTTTTGTTAAATTCTTATTTCTACATTTCTTATTTTGTGTTTCTGTATTTTCTATCCTCTTATTTTTAAGTTATTTTAAATTCATTTTTGAACTCTGTACTTTTTACTGTTTTTGATGTTGTGTCAAAACAATTTCCCCAGTGTGGGATTAATAAAGTGTTATCTTATCTTATCTTATCTTATCTTGTCTTATCTTGTCTTATCTTATCTTATCTTATCTTATCTTATCTTATCTTATCTTATCTTATCCAGCAGTTAAGTATAAAATCCACTCAAAACAAGCATTTAAAAAAACCTTATTGATGACATACCGGGGCTTCAGCAAAGTTAGCAGCATACATTTTCTGAAGTCCACGAATGTCTGTACAACAGTTCATAGGAATCTTTACAAAACAAGCCAAGATACTGCAAAAATATCTTGGCAAATATCTACAGCAAAAATGTCAGTTTTAGCTCCTGCAGTCTGAGATACATAAATGATCTGACTCTAGCAGGAATCCTCCTTGTTGCAGTATTTTTGGCACAGACCACAGTGTCTGTCAAACAAGAAGAAATATGGTAGTGAAAAGAATTTCAGCTTAAAAGTTGCTCATTTCATTTCCCCGACTGATTTCTCCTAATTGTTGGCATACTTTACTGCACAGACTGTGGACCGTCATATCTTTTGGATTATTGGGAAACTCTTGTTGGCCAGTCTGCACAGAGTGAATGATGACAACAAGGAAAACATCTCAGTGATCATATGAGAATCTGACTAATGTTTTAACACTGACTTAAAAATCCTACACTTCAACCAGGACAGGATCTGTTGCTGTGGGATGAGAGTGACTATGCCTTTGACTATGCAGGGTTAATGTCTTAGTCTTGTATGCTAGCCTGCTATCAAATGCTAAGAAACATAGAAAACAGCTGAGGCTGATGGGAAGGATTGCTGTGGGATGAGAGTGACTATGGTCTTAAGTACTCGGATCTCATTGGCCATGATTTAGTCTGTGGCGAACAGCATGAACCAGAACAGTTAGCTGACACAGAAAAAAGTCTGCCCACCACATTTGTTTCCTGCTACATGAGTCTGAGCTCCCACTGTGCTTCTGTCTGACCACTGACTGCAACATGTAACACGAGCAGGGAATCAGCAACTCCGACTCTCCGCACTGACGCTGAAGAGCTCAGTGTGAATCCACCTTTGCCATGAATCAAAATGTACTCACAGGCTAATTACACCTGTTTAAAGTTCTCCTGAAATGAAAAATATCTTTTTAATCCTTTTAGATAACATCACTGGTCGTATTGTTTTACAACAATCACCTTTATATCATGTGATTATTGTCATTTTGTCCAGAGTGATTTCAGCTAATAGTATCATTCCCTCCACCTGTCAATCAATTTCTTGCTAGCAGCGTTACCATCAGAAAACCATGACAGAGAGTAGTAACAGCTGTAGTAGTGTGTGTTAATGTGTGTGTGCATATGTACACATCTTACACATATTATTCACTCAGTGTGCAAACCCTAAAGTGGGGTTCTGCTCACTACGATCCCCCGTCATCCACATCGTCTGAAGCTAGTCAAACTCCAGCTACAGTCTAGTACAGTGGTGCCTTATACCAGGTACAGCTGCACACTCCCGTCTCTCTCCTCCACACCAGCATTCCTACAATAACCATATTCACATGCCAAACACTTTGCTGATGTTTTGTGGCTAGCAAATCCACTAGCAGGGCTTCATCGAGGCAGCTGCCGCGGGGAAAGGGGACATGAACACTTTTGTCCAAGGACAATGTGTCTCAGTTGGCCATTATACATAAGCACAGTGGCCTCCAGAGGCTAAATGTAGACCACCATGATGCAGCCCCTGAGAGTTTCCAGTGTTAAAACATGTCTGGGGGCAAACTGAGACACTTCAGTCTACGTGCTCAGGTTGACTCGAGGGCCAGCAGGTCGCCTACACACTAACGCTGAAAAGCTCACAGTACAATCATGCCTTCTGATCTTTATCTGAGCAACAGTGATGCAGACCCGGTCTAAGAGGCTTTACTGTGCTCCGCTCCACAACCAAAAGCTTTTTAAGGATTGACTCTCTTTGTGGTGGGAAAAGCTCTGAAGCTCAAAGATGTGGCTCCGGCTGGTGTTTTATTACATTGTGTTTCTTCAACGGCATCGCGCTTGAAAACAACTTTCCAGCTGAGCAATCCCAGCATTAACAAGTCGTTCATCTTTGATGAGCTCCATATGCAAAAAAAACAAGAGGGAGGGAAAAAAAGAGCCCGTGATCAGAGAAATAAAATCATATGTATATTCTGTCACGCCTCACATCCTGTGGAGCAGTGCAAAATGTGGTGTGCTTGAAAGAAAACAAATAGCATGTCCTGGTACAGGGCTGTGTTTGTTTCTGCTGCTTTCATTGGAATCGCATGAGCAAATGTGAGCCTTGAAAATGAATGTGCAGCTTAAAACCGTTTTTAGATGATTTATTTCTTTTCTGCTGGATTGCAGGAATACTTTGTCTTATCTTCAGGAAGTCTTCCAGCCTGCTGCAGGGACATGTCAGGAGCCAAGATCGCTCTTGCTCACAATTCATGTTGTTCCCTGCAGCTATACTCTCAACCTTGGGTGGTCACTTTACATTTTGTTATGCCTTCTTTCCACTCCCACTGTTTCCAACATTGCAACATGGTGACGATGAGCTGTGGTTTTTATCTCAATGTGACGGGTCCTGTTGTGTCTGCCTTTGTCTCCACTAAGAAGCCCCCACCGTTTCCCACACTAACGCACATGCACACACAGTCTGCATGGTCCACATTCATGTCATACTGTATCTGCAAGACGAAAAGCGTCCCATCGCCCAACCCCACCCAGATTTTCACAGTTGACAGTCAAGTTCTGGGTCTTTTGAACTGGCGGGTGATGACTTCCGTCTTCCCTTCTGAAGCACGTCACAAGCAAAAAAACAAGAAAAACGAGATTTCCACATAAAGGGTTGGAGGGCTCATCTTCAATTTCTGAAGCGGCTTGCAGCCCTGGGTTCAAAAGAGTACACATTCACAGAGACACATAAGAAAAGGCCTTTTTTTACTGATTTAATTTGCAGTATTTTCCACGGTTCTCCCCAGCACCCAATTTGTGTCAGATTACATTATTCTTTTCCATCACCATTCAAGCAGCCACAGTGCACACACTGTGTATGACAGTGTGTGTATATGTGCAGCCTGTGCAGCAGGGTCCAGGTCACAACAGTTCTGCTCGGTTTAGCTCAGCGATGTTAAAAGAACATCAGCACCCCGCGGTGAAGTTTATGCTTTGGCGGTGTATACTATGTGCCAGTGAAAGGGGAACTGGGGATAGAGTCATCAGGATTGTGGGATGACCCTGGCTTCATGGCGTGTCCCCCTGCTGCTCATCCCTTTCATCAAGCAGCCCAGTTGTTGGTTTAGCTCAGGCCCTTCTCAGCAGGTCTTGGCACAGGGGAGGGCCTGTGGCCAAAGAGGATTTGGTCAGAGGAGGAGGGAAGTCTGCTCACGCTCAGCAGCAGCTTTTCCAGCATCAAGCACCACCTACTTCCAATCATGCATTACCCCCAAATCCTCCCTGTGCCTGCAAAACCGGCCAGGCCAGACCTAGCAAGGAGGGTTAGGAGCGTCTAGTCTAAATATATCCCAAAGCCAGTTGTAAGAAACACAGAAACTCGATAAAGCAACTTCACACCTTACAAAACACTTGTATCCAGTGTGTATCCAACAAGCTAGCAACATCAATCATGTTTCCTTAGAGACGTCTTTGATGTTATTACAGCGGTTATCTTTTAGTGGTGTGGTGGCGCATCACAGGAGAGGAGATAATGACACGCTTTATTGGAACGGAGACGAATGCACCCTCTCCTCACCATGGGTGGTCCAGTCAGGAGAAGACTCCCACAGGCAATTAGCATGCAAGCCAGACTGAACATTTCTGGTTTATTCATTACACACAGCTGGAGCTCAAGACATCAGTCAAGTACAAGATACTACTGAGGGTGTACATGTTTTAAAGAAGGAGCAGCAGCTTGTGTTTGTGACTGTAACATGATGTATGCATGCAAGCGCAAGAGTGGAAGTGGGGACCATAAATCAAAAATCCTGCTTTTATGATGTTTACAGCAGCACCCAGGTTAATCAGTGCACCCTGTGGCTCGGCCCCACATGGAGGAAAACACTAAACACAGGCAGACAGACAGTAATCAGACATTTCCACATGACCTCACAGACCTGCACTTAATGTTGTCTTTTCCTGGTTTAAAATGTTTCTTTTTTAAGAACTTTGTCGGAAATAATTTCATTAATCAGTTTTACATTCAGGGGGATTTCAGTGATTTAATAACACACTTTCATAGAATTTGAAAGTTTGGGGATTTTCCAGAGGTAGCTTAATGTAGTCTACATAAAAAAAGAGATGCTAGCAGCTCTATGAGCTTATATTTGGCAGAGCAGTGCTTGAGCAAAATGCAAATGTCAGCTTGCTCACAATGACAAAGCTAACATATTCAAGTCTAGCAAGCAAATAGGCTGAAAATAACATCACTTGTTGGTTTGTGGCATTTTGAAGCAGGGAGTTGGCTTTTTGGAATCAAACATGACCATATTTGGACATGAAGGGAGAAATGAGGAGGTGGGTCTGACCCTTGAACCCGGAGACAATGTCCAATGTGTATGAGACTCGAGATCACAGATGCCTCTAAACAGCCTGTAAATCATTGGAGACCAGGCCATTGAATCACACTAACCACACAATCTTCTTTTTGTGTTAACATCTGCTCAATTTGATTTAATTTGAATTATTATTGACACAACAACTTGTGGAAAAAAATATTGATTGAGTATTTCATAATCAAACTAGAAAAGCACTCGGAGAGTGCAGACCTCCGCCAAGCACTGTTAAGGCCAATTGATACTTTCCGCGTCTGCATGGCCGCGGTGGTGCACGAGGGTCCGCATCACGTAAATGTCATGGAACACGTCGGGAAGCGCTCGAGTGGACAGGTGTGGAGGCGTCTGCGTGCAGCTCCAAAAATGTGAGTGCATCGCCCGGGCGCGGAGCCGGCTGCGAGCAACTGCACTGTGCCTGCGCTAGCATATCAAGATGGATTCCGTCGAGGAGAGACTTTGCGAGGAGAATCCTTAAAAAAATTCCTGGATCCAGACGGTGTTGCGGATCACCCCCAAAATGAAATCAGTTCTTCCTTTTCCCACTTCCAACATATCCTGAAAATTTCATCAAAATCCGTCCATAAGTTTTTGAGTTATCTTGAACACAAACAGACAGACAGATAAACGCCGACAAAAACATAACCTCCTTGGCGGAGGTAAAAAAAACATTTTACCATATTTTTATTTACTGGAGCCAGCATCTAGTGGCCATCAGTGGTATTGGGTTTTTTTTGCACGTCCACATTAGCTTAACTTTTGAGGCCCACAGTGGTTAACTCCATTTTTTATTTACCGTCTATGACCAAGAGCAATCGCTACCTTGTTCATCACTCTGCTATAGTGAGTTAGCATGTTACTATTTTCTAACACAAAGCACAGCTCAGGATTATTGGACTGCTGTTAGGTCAGTAGTCTTTATTCATTAAACAAAGCTCAACTTTAGCTTGATGGTGGCACAAAATGAAAAGTCAAGATCAGGAAATTCAGTAGGATTTGTAATCTGGTAATCATGAATATCTATGGACAATTTCATGCCAATCCACCTCATAGCCTGAAACTTCACTTGTTTCAGTCTTGACCAAAGTGGTGAACCAACACATTAATATTGTCAGTCATGGAGCTGCACAGCAAGTGTCTTTAAAAACAAAACCCAAAAAGAAAGATCTGAAATTACTCAAATGATGTCACTCGACCTGACAAAGCTCCTCCAGACCCACCGAAGAAATGATTCAGCTGTTTTCACAGTCTGTGCAGTGCACCCCGTCACTGGTAAATGGACTTTGACATTTAAAATCTGCTGAGTGAACCTCATGAGTGAAGCATGAGGGGTGATCTGAGACCTTTACAGAAATCTGACGAGACCTGCACGTTTTACAGTTTTCCAGTCTGTCCACAGTATGCTACCACCAACCACTACATAAAACTGAAACTTAATGGACAGGGGAAGCAAAAGCATCTGCAGATTAAGAGAGAAGAAGAAGAAGAAGCCACGTTTAGATCATATTTGTGAACACAGCTTGTTTTGTGTCCAGTCAGTGTGTGATTTTGTCAGTTTTCTCATGTGTTTTATGTTCCAAAATATTAGATCTTTTATCTTCTTTTGAAAGTTACTGTAAAAAGATCCAAAGGAAGGTTATCTTACCATAAAAATATCAGAAAATCAGAAATTTGTCTCAGTGATCTACATCAAGTATTCCCAGCTGCACAGCCTTTATAGTTCAACTAAAACAAATATAATCCTCAAAGGGAACTCCCAGTAACATTAAACGTCACTTGAGACAGAGTCCGATACAGACGGAAAGGAAAACTGCAGAATATCAGAGGAAAGTGATCTACACGTTTGCCTGCAGCATAGATTGAAAGTATAATGCATAAATCCCACGTAGTAGGATTGTGTGTGTGGCCGTCCTGCTGGGAGATACCACATCATTCATCATCTCATTAAAGAGGCTTATAGGAGTGAAGAAAATGGATGGTTGGACATACTTTCTGCACTCATCATTGGTTGAGATTGCCAAGTGGGTGGGACATTCGGAGCCCAAACTCCCCTCCATTGGCGGACAGCGAGTGGCGGCTGCTGGTGACGGCAGCTGATCTCGGGGTTTGCGCACGGTCAGGTGCAGCAGTCAGTCAAAGCTCTGGCTCCCACTCAGCGAGCTGGCAAGCCGCCCTGAAACGCTCAACAAAAGCCACAAGAGATACCTGCAATTTGTCACCCCTATAAAATAACATTCTCCATCTAAATTGTCATTTTGAGGCAGAGGAGTTTATTTTCCTACGGGGAATGACGTTAAACTCCAGATCTGTGCTTCTTACAAAGCATTTTATTATTGAGAATC
>OOFC01015080.1:21951-32268 GCA_900323345.1 Pseudochromis fuscus
CCCCCATCTCTCTCCCAACCCTTAGCCTGGTGTTTTTGTAGCATTTGGCAGAGACAGAGGAAGGTTTTAAACAAGACATGTAATCTTTCCTGGCTGTGCAGTTTTCATTCTAGTCAGTGTAAAGACGGGCAGGAAAAGCCCAGAGGGTAGTGCATCAATTCTTTGTTTGACGACAGGCTTGGCAGATCGCCAGCGCCTGATTTCTCACACCATGCATGCCACAGCACACCTCAGGCTTAGGAGACAGAGAGACACACGGAAAGACTGACGAATGAATTAAGGTCTTGAAATTTCACTCTGTTCCATTTACAGATGTTGTTGATTTCAGTGTCAGTTGTGACTGTTGCAGAGGATTAAATATTTATCTGTAATTAGGATCTTTTGAATGAAATTGTTTTTCATATGAGTTGGCTATTGACATAAATAGGTACAACCAACGGTGGGAAGACACTGAACTGAAGAACTGTTTTCACGTCACCTGGACAGCAGTGGGAAGTTATGTTACCTCAGTGTATATACTAGGATGAACCCTTATATAGATCCTACTTTTGTTTTTCAGGTCTTAGCATACAGGAAAAACTTGTACTGAGTGGGAATCCACACTGGGGCCAAACTATTGAAATCCTGTCTTACCTCTGACTGTGGTGTTGTATGCTTGTGTTATTTTTTTAACACACAAGAAGATAGATCTATTATGCTGTATTTATGCAGTATTTATGCTGTATAACAACAGGAAACTGATACAAGTATGTGCATTAATCCAACCAAACTGCAGGTTGGACTCCTATCAACAGGTAAATAAGCACTGCTCAGTGTCAGTGGCTCTGGTAAAGCCCCCCAGTGTAGTTCAGTGTGTAAAGGAAGTATGTACAGGAGATGATTTCCACAGCAGCCTAGCTGGGTGTGAAGTATATGTCATACTGAACGACCTCAGCATCAGGTGCAGACAGCTACAGTTAGCCCAGAGGGGAAAAAAAGTCCCTGTCAGTCACCTGAACTGACAAATATCCAAAAATCCATAACGACCAAGCTCTGAGTAAGTTTATTCTTGTTGGTCCTCTCTTAAGGTCGGTGTTCAGACTAAAATCAGCCCAGTGTAAAAGAAATGCTTCACTGAAGGGGGTGTGTAGGTTTAGGTACCAGTGAGATGATGAAATCCTTTCAGGTCTGTGAGCTGGAGGTCTGCTGAGACACATCACATAACACACATATTGTGTTTTTTCAATGAAAACAGTAGAAATACTTCATAGAAGTATTTTTTCACACGGCTAATGTGGGTCTGAGAGCAGCCTCAGGCCTCATGCAGGTGAGAAACAAAACTGTTTCTGTCAATTTCAGACTGAAACAGTGTGACCCAGACTCACTTATTACCAATCCTTACCTAGTACACATCAAACTTGCTGCTTTAACCAGTGCTACTTGTTAATATCCTGATGCATACACATTAGATCTTGAATTACACAGAAAGTGTCAAAGATCCAGAGTAATGGACAACACGCTGGAGAGTTTCAAGCAAAGAACTTTAGATTTCCTCCATTGATGGGAGTCTGAATGAAGACTAAGTGGATGATCAGCCAGACATACAATAGACTTAGGAAGAAAAGTCAAATATAACAGAATCTAAAAGATAAAATATATCCAGCACTTTATTACTTGAGCATAATATGTGCATTTACTAGTGTCAAAAATTGGTTGTATCATGGATTGCAAAGAATTAAAAAAAAAATGCAGATTATCCAAAAAAAGAAGGTGGTGACCAAACACAGAGCAGCCCATATGTATATGTATATGTATATGTGTATGTATATGTATATGTATATGTATATGTATATGTATATGTGTATGTATATGTATATAAATAGGTTGGTATGGTCCCTCCCACTGTTGTTCTTGGCTTTTTGCAGTCATTAGCCTGTTCTGGTGTTGCACAGAGGATCAGTTACCATCCTGTCACTGTGAGTGAGGTTACACGTGCTGTCATTCATCTTCATGAGTGCTATCTCGCACATCTGCCACAAAGCATGCACTGAGACTAGCAGTGGCGTTAAGTCATACGACATGTCTCAATCCATGCAGTCTTCCCTGGGGACATCTCCAGCTTACAGCTTATGTTTCTTAAACTGGTTTGCTTGTGGTTTCAGATGTCTCTCTCCAAAGGTAGACATCTTATTGGGTGGTTCTTGTGTATCTGTGAATGTGCATTTGTGTATGTGTTTGTCACTCAGGTGTGAACCCTCCCTCCTGCAGGATTTCCTGTATTGAAAGTGTACGTAACATTTACACAGCTAATTATCAGGTTTACACTCAGAGTTAATCTGTTTAGCAGCTATATGATCCTCTACATGGGAACAGTTGTATGTACTGAGCTACTACAATGGATGCTGTTTTAATACAAGGCAAACAACCATGTCAGGCTCCAAACACACACACAGACCAAGCAAATATACACTGAGCAGGCGAGTAGACTGTAGGTAATGCTGACAGTACAAGAGCTGTTGTGTACAGATTGTCCTCACCACACTCTCAGGTCTTTGAAGTAATTTTTCTCATTGTTTCCCTTCACAAAGAGGCAGTTTTATTCAGCATAACTGACTCGGCCAGAAGGGATAATTGAATCCAAGAGTGCTGACATTTTTATTTGTATCCAAAGAAATTCATTTGTTCTGTGGGAACTTATGTCAGTGAAGTTTTTCTTTCAGTGTCATTTTACCAGCTAATTTAGACAAAGGATTTTTCAGTTCTTAAAATGTGTTTAAAGTTTCCCAGAAGTATAAAAATCCCTTCCACTGAAATGTGTTTATTGGCTGGTCATGTTAACTGATGGGACAGTAACTGGAGCTGTAACAGGGGCTGCTTTGGAAACACCATAACTGTGCTGTAACATCATTGCATCACGTCAGGTCTCTAGATTGGGCAAATTATTACCCACTACTGTTTCTTTTCTCTGTCTTTTATTTTTCTTTTCATATTTGCTTTGGGCCATTCAACAAAAATAAGCTGGCTATTTGAAAATCTGGCCTCCACTGAAGTACACTTGTGGTTGTATTTTGCACTGGAATATCCAACCCACATTTGATTTTACTGCTGCCATATGCCTGTTTTTAGTTGTCTGTTGGTGTATTTTCTGCTCAGTAACATTGGAAAAATGGTAAATGGACTGCACTTATATACCACATTTTTACCTTTGCTTCACTATTTACCCAGTCACACACCAATACAGGAACATCAGGAGCCTCTTAGGGTTCAGTTCAGTGTCTTGCTCAAGGTCACTTCGGCATGTGGACAGCCAGGGCCGGGAATCAAACCACCAACCTTACAATATGTGGACGATCCACTCTACCAACTGAGCTACCGCCACCAGACAGTCCAATCATTAAAAACTTTGTTGTTATTTTACTTTCTGGCCAATTACATGAGCTAAGAAATGGAAAGAGATCAGTGTCTTCACATTTTCAAATGAATACCAGGATTTTACTGTACTTTAATCTCATTAGATAGCCTATTTTCACTGAAGTGTCTCTGTCCAAGACCATTTAAAAAGTCCTTAAATGTAGAACTGAACCTTTTCCTCTCTCTGTGCAAAATCAAGATTTTCTCACTCATTGCTTTGCTGGCACAGAAACACAAATTAATTGATTCATTAGTAGAAGACATTGAGAAAAGCCAGGCGGGGAAACCATAAAACCCTCCTCTCCTTTAAGAGTGTCATTATGAGCTGCTGAGTGTATCTGAGGATATGAAACAGGTCATTGTCAAACAGGATAATGTGAACTCAGTGAACCTCCCTTTGATGAAGAAAGGTTAAACACTGTAAGTACACAGATGTGCTGTGTGCAGTAGATGTGTGCACAGGTGTAAACACACACCTGCTGCAGGTTGATTCTGAAGAATTAATAGTGAAGGTTGTTACTGTTACTTTGCACATGGTCTGTATATCAGAGATGGATGAAGTCATCGTGATGTCACTCATTGGTTTGTGGACTCACATTTTAAAGGCAGGAGTTTCACATTTGAACACTGCTACTCGTAATATTTTTTTTTTGCAACCAGAAGTGACCATATTTGGAGTGAGAAGTGAGGAGGCGGGTCTGACCCTTGAACCCAAGGACGCTGCCCAATGTGTGTGAGACTCGAGTTCACAGTTGAATGAGCCTCTACATCACCTGTAAATCATTAGAGACCAGACCTGCCAATCAAACTAGCTACACCCCTTATCTATCAGGTTATCTACTTAATGATGAAATGATTTTCAGACGGACCACAGATCGCTAATAAGAAGAGTTGATTTTAGCTAATGACATCAGAATGGGGTGGCACGGTGGTGCAGTGGTTAGCACTTGTGCCTCACAGCAAGAAGGTTCTGGGTTTGAATCTTGGCTCGGGCCTTTCTGTGTGGAGTTTGCATGTTCTCCCTGTGCATGCGTGGGTTTTCTCCGGGTAACCAAAGTCCAAAGGTTGTTAGGTCAATTGATCAAACTAAATTGACCATAGGTGGGGCTGTACCCCGCCTCCTGCCCGATGACAGCTGGGATAGGCTCCAGCAGAGCCCTGTGACCCAAGTGTGAACAAGCAGGTTCAGAAGATGACGGACTGACATCAGAATGACTTTTGAAAAATATGATGGACTGGCTGCAATTGATTTCAGTGAAAGAATTTTCATTTTCAGTGATAAATATAGTTTTTGGAGCCAACATTTAGTGGTAATCAGTGGCCCTTTTTTTGCACTTTCTCCTTTGAAACCCAGTGTCTACGTCCATCTTTTATATCCAGTCTCTGTATCTGCACCATGTGCTTGGAAACAGCTCTTTATATACCATACATAAAAGTGTGGGTTGGTGCTGCTCAGTTTCATCTTGATAAACATGGCATGAATCATGTTGCAGAGCTCCACAGTCAAACATTGATTCAAATGTACTTCAGCGCAGTCAAACGGTTACTTACACTTTAAATGTGTGTATTGGTTTAACCTCAGCAGGTACATGGTGGCACATGTGCAATGGAAAGTCTCTGCATGAGAAGAAGCAGATGATGATTGGCAGGGCCCTCTGGCCGGCTGAGTGGCTGACGGGCTTGCTGGCCAACTGGTTAGGGGTTTTCCTCGCTGCAGCTGGAGAGGAGGGAGACAGAGGGGTGAGGAGACTGTAGCAGGGTAAGTGAAGAGAGCAGGGGAGCAGTGGACAGAGCATGGTGCCAGCAATTTGCTCTGCTGTTGCTTCAGGAGCCTTAATAAACACATCCATAAACTTGGTATTTTCCCCCCCTGCTTTCTCCTCTCTTATTGCCAGATTGGCCAAACATAGTGGAGGGTTAAGACAACCAAACTTCGTTAAAGCACAATTTTTAGAAAATCTGATTCAATAGCTGTGGAAAGACCCCAAGGTCAGCGCAGCTAATGCAGCATTGTGTAAAACATTTCCAAACCACTTGATTTAACTTGATTTGTGCCTCAATTTCTGTTGTTCTTTGTTTTTATCCTTTGAGATTTTATCATTTTTGTTTGTAACAAATGTTCCAGTCACTGCAGCACCAAAGAGAAAGATATCAATTTATGATGCTCTCTTGGAGTTTTGTGGTGTTTTCCCTTTTCTGTGTTAGCACATATGTACAATTCATTTCATTTGAATTCATCTATGCAGCCATCTCTCAGTGTAAAAGCACTATTCAAAAATCCACCTGGAACACGCTTTATATATCAGGACTACTGAACAGAAGTCATGACTTGAAGTAAATAGATCATCATTAAATATTAACTCTCTAATGATGCAATTCAGTGAAAAGACTGAACAGTGTCAGGGAGCTCATGTAGCTTAGCATCAAACAGACTGAAAACACTGACAGTCTTCTTAAGGTGAAGAAGAAGACAGGGAACAAACTTGTTTTTGAAGTAACTACTTCCATCACTATTAGTGCAACACCATAAATGCCATTTACTCACCTGTTGGAATCACAGACGGCTTTTTATGCTTTCCTTCAAGTGTGGTTCATTCACACAGGAAAGTATGGACAAGTATTGAATTTTAATTTAGATATTTCCTGGTTGGAAAAGTATGGAAAAAGTAAACTATAGTGAAAAATATTCATGTTATAAGAATAATGAAAACATTTAATTCCATAATTTCTTTACATGACACACATCTATTTACTCAAATGTCACAAATTATTGGATTTTTTTTACGAAGAAATCTGGAAATTAGGATCTGGAAAAAGTCTGGATTTCAAATGTGTAGTAACCCTGTAAATTACAACGACTATAAACACTTTAGACTTGGTCAGACAGCACAGTTCACAAACTAATTACCCCGGGTCTGATGAGGTCTTCTTGTGGATGTAACTGTATCTATCTACTGTAAGTAATTACTTATATTCAACTTGTCTTTGGCCTTGACCTGGAAACAGCCTCTGTAACCTGGTGAACTCTGTCAGTCCACTCATTCCTCACCCTTTCCCCCCGACACCCACACCCAGACACTGCAGCTGTCCAATATCCCTCTGGGGTCAAGGGGAACATCCTAATGCTTGTCCCACTAGAGACTGGCACCTGTTGGTCCCGTCTTAGCCTGGCCTTCATAAAGACAACAGAGAATTCAATAAAGCAGGCTTAGAGCCACGAGGCCTGATGGTGCCTCTGTTCACCTCACTATCACTGCTTTTTTTTTTTTTTTTCCTTCCTGCTCCAATGAAAGAGAGAAGTGTGTTTGAAACAAATCATTTGAAAAGACTGAAGAGGTCCAGCAGACATGTCTCAGTCGGACCAGACTGGTCAGAGGGTTTATGACAGAGAGTGAGTGTGAGTGCTGCTGCAGAGTGTCCTCGCTGGGAGGAAAACGTTGAAGGAAATTTGGCAAGCGACCTAAAGTTTCCTTTATGTGCATAAAATAATCACACTCTGTCTTCAGGGCTTGATTTGTAGATAAGATCATAAAAAGCAAAACCATCAAATCATACACCTGCTTGTCAGTGAAGGTTTGGACGTCTGTGAAAAGACCAAGATGTCATGTTGCCAACAACTGTCTCGAGAGCAGGTTGTACGCCCACATACGCAGTTTATACTGTAAATACATAGCAACCTCAGTTGTGTTGTGCAAAGCTTGTATCAGATACAGTCATAACCACCCAGCTTTCTCCCCTTGGACTTTTCTGTTCTGGCTCACTTCCTGATATCACTGTCTTATTTATGGATTTATTTGCCCTCAGCTGTCCAAGAGTGTAATTACAGGCCTGATGGATCCCAGTGTCAGGCTGACACATTGAAGCTGGAGGGAAATTGGTCCAATTGTGACTTTGACAATGTGTGAGTCACCGCTCTGATCCTCTCCTTCATTAGAGCAAATCCCTGCCACAAAGACCAATGAAGAAGAGATTTACTGTAGTCTGGGAGGTCCGCCTAGAAAAGGCTAATGTGCCCAACAGCCCCTGTGTTTCTGTATTGTATCTGTGATGTAACCTCATGGTTTTTTTTTGCTTCCGCTCTTTCTGTAGCGCCTCTTCTCGCTGTCACTCACACTCAAACACCCCCTCCGTCTGGCTTATAATTAACTGCAGTTGTTAATGGGCCCAAGAAGAGTTTAACTTGTAAGCTGATACTACAATTAGAGCTTGTTGACTTTGCATAAATGTTGGAGGCTGCCCTCCCCAGGGGCGCGGGGCAGAAGAAGGGCGTCTTTGAGGGGCTGCCAGGCCTGGCCGGACCTCCTGAGATGCTGGTGGGGGAAGTGGGGTCTAAAACACACACAGAGGAACTGCTTCCAACAGGCTTCCCCCTGAACCCCTCGGGTCACACGGGACATCAGGTTAACCTTTGGAAACTTAGATGAGACCTCACGGACCAGAGAGCCTCAAATGTGGATCCTCGTGAGTTTAACCACACACAATTATTCAAAAGAGGAAATGTGCTCGTGAAACTCACATGCACAAACACACTCAGTATCCTCTGCTTTGTTTCTGCCTTGACATTAAAGTGAAATTCATGTTTGTTTATTTGATCCACAAATACAGTGTAAAAAAAAAAGCAGTAGTCAGGAGTTTAATTGGTGCATGGAAACCCTTGAAGGTTCCTCACAAAGTATTTGTGGGTTTTGCTCCAGAAAACAAGCTCTGTAATTGCCTCTTTCCTTTTACTGGATGCTGCAAGTTGCAACAAGTGACTGAGCTCTTTCTCTTTTTTCATCTTCCTCCCTGTTGCCTAACAAGCCAGGTGATTCAGCAAAGAGGACATGCTGTAAAATAGGAAACTAAATGATCTACATGTCTGTGGGCGCATGTCAACACAGCTTCCAGACACTTCATTCACTGGGATGAGGACTCAGTGCAGCTTAAAAAGATATTTACGATGCCAGTCACTCCCATGTTTTCTAGGACTGCCCACAGATGAAACCATTTTGGACTTCTACTTACCTCACTCTGTAAAATATTGAAGTACTGTATCCCAGTGTCTTTTACTATGCTGTATCTGGGCCTTAGTCCTGATATTGTGAAGGAAGAAGATCAATACTTAATTAAAATATTACTGACAGCGGGGAGGAAAACAATAACAAGAACCCACCCATATTCAGTGGATTGACATCATGCAGGAGATTTTTGCAATGGAACAAATGACTCTAAGACTGAAAGACACTAAATTTAAAGAAAAATGTGATAAATGGATTGCCTATAAAAACTCATTGGACAATGTAAACTGAAACTGTCCTTTTTTTCTCTGATCTTTCCTTTAGATAAGAATCCCGGTTGCTGCCTTTGTTTTACAATTTATCTATTTATTTTAATTTTATTATTTGTTTTTTCTAGTTGTCTGTTTAACGTATTGTTTTGTTCTGTGTGCCTTTTTTATTTGTTTACTGGAAACATATTTCTATAGAATTTACATGGCACACGTATCTGTTAAACTGTCAAAAAATATCAAAGAAGTAAGTGGAAAAACAAAAAACATATTTACGACCACTATATTGAACTTTTAAAAAAAGTATGTGACTAGAAACTAGACAGAGCTATGGTAAAATTCTCCACAGCACTACCTGGTATGGAAATATGATGTTTATGTGAGGAAACTTTAGGTAGAAATGACTGAATAACACATTGCTTTGCTGAAATCATGATGGTTATTCACTGTTACACGACATGCATTTACTGTCATGTTATGGCATAACTGTCACTTTAACAGGGACAATGTCTGTAGTTACACTGGGCGCTGTCAGCGTTGCAGACTTGAACTAAACACATTAAAGCTGACAGCAGAAGCATAGATGTTTGGGTTGATCTCGGTTGGCGGTCGAGTCCTCTTACCCCTGTGAGCGTAGTAGTTACTCGGTCTCAAACAAAATTGCATATGACACAGACGGTGGGAAAGAATAACAGGGACACAGCACCTCTGTGTGACCTGCACGGTCTGGATGTGACAGTGCTGCTCCATGTAATGCTGGCAGAGGTCACTTCATTCAACTTGACAGTGTAGAAGTGAAGTGAATGTAGATAGAGGTTACCAAGAGTTATGGACTGGTTAATGTAGAGGCTCACCATGTGCAGGCAGACTGCTTTTAGTGGTCCCCTGTCAGTCCTGTGTGGATTTAATGTCCAGTTTGTTTCCAAAGTCAAAGTTTATTATTGGAGCAGCTGAAATCAGCTTCTACAGGACCAGCTGTCTGGTAAAGCTGTGCCTGGACATTGGAGTTTTGTACATTAGATCATTTGGATAAGTTATTTTAATATCGTATTTTCCGCACTATAAGGCGCATCGGATTATAAGGTGCACCTTCAATGAATGGCTTATTTTAAAACTGTTTTCATGTATAAGTCGCATAGAATAGAAACTACTGTAGTGACTGGGGTTGTGTTATTATCCATCTAGATGAAGCTGCACTAAAGGGAATGTCAACAAAACAGTCAGATAAGTCAGTCAGTCAAACTTTATTAATAGAAAACAAACCAACGTTCTGACAACTCCGTTCACTCCCAAAACAAGCTAGTACATTCACAATACGGTAACATACGTACCGGTAGCTCTTACCGGTATTTGCGCCGCCTTCGTTGAAAACAATGTATTTCCAACTCCATTTGTCACAGTTCAAAGCTACATGAACAACTGTTGTATTTTTTTCCCCTGAGGTAACGTCAGTGACGTAGTATTATCTACGTAATTTACGTAATTTACCAACAGCAAGGTACAACAGGTAGTGCAACCTTTTATCACGTAGTTAGTGCATTCATGTCATTTTGGGGTCTTTATACACACACAAGTGGTATAGGACTGGAATTCCCCTTTACCGTTGATACTTCGGCGATGCCCCCTGACTACGGTAGCCATAATTAACCAATATTGATCCA
>OOFC01015081.1:7121-47540 GCA_900323345.1 Pseudochromis fuscus
TTTGGTAAAAAAAAAAAAAAAAAAAAAGATTAACATGTGACATGAATTTTACCCAAAGAGGAAAAACATTTCACCGTTATTTTTACCTACCACTTCCTCCTTCTTCTTCTTCTTCTTCTTCTTCTTCTTCTTCTTCTTCTTCTTCTTCTTCTTCTTCTTCTTCTTCTGTGGTAGATGAGGAGCACTGGTTCAATAATTCAGCCATTATAAGGTAAAGGATTTCAAGATGTTTTTCAGACAGGATCCCATCCATTTGTTCTTTGGATGAAGAAAACAAAGAGAAACTAGTGTTAAGTTAACAACAAGCTTTAAAACGTCTCTCTTGAATGTGCAGAGATGTGAAGCTGACTGTGAAAATCTGGACTCTACAACAATCATATTCTCCGTGGGTGTAAACAGATTGTAGTGAATCACAGCAAATTGGTTTGATCGTTAATAGACACACATGGTTTCCCTGATCCCCCTGTCCCCATGCTACCCTGTCACCAAGGTTACCCACAGAGATCGCCAATGAGATGCACACTTCTAGCTGCTTGACATGTCTAGGTTCAGATGTCTGAAGTACCTGCTAGAAATGCATCACAAGTGTCAAACTGATAAAGCAGAACCATTGTAACCACTTTGTTGGGTTCGATGTTCTGAGGCTCAGGAAGTATATTTCATGATATATGTAAAATAGGAAAACAAGATGAAAAGCAGAAATAGCACAAACATCTGCCAAGGCATAATCAAATTGTACTTATGTTATAGACTCTTGGAGTGAAACACCATCTTGGTGAATCTCTGGTCTATGGGCTCTGTATGTGCAAAAAATAGCAACAAACTCATGGACCACTCAAGGGTATTCTTGCAAATTTCAAGCCTGTAGACCTCCTGTAAGCACATATGGAGGCAAACTCTACAAATCCACACATTTTGGCGAGGACGCAAGCCTGCCCTACAGCGTTGGTCTGACGTGCTTTTTTGTGGTTGTGGGAAGAAAACTGTTGGTGAAGACCACAGCACCCTCAAGGAGGATGCATGGCTGGAGCAAGCTTCCTGTGCATGTGGAGTACGGCGGACGCACTCACAACATATGAAGTAAATACAACATACGGAGGAAGTGCAGCGCCCCTGCGCCTGCTGCAAGACTGCCGCACGTTTTCAGTACTACCTCTACGAAGCACGCACATCCAAAATATCATTTGTGTTGGCAAGGACGTCTCATGTTGTTCTTGACCTAGTAACTTCTTTTACTTCTGTTACCTCGACGACATGGGACGTACGATTCTGGAATTTGTGCGTCCAATTGGGACTTTAGGCTTTTAGGATTTTCAGGGATTGTTTTGGAGAAGATCCCGTCCTCTGATCTCACCCAAAATGTAATCATATGTTCCCTGGGTAACACCTTGTCATCACAATCATCAAGATCTCTTCAGGTTTCCATGGTGTTGCTACCCGACCGACAAACCAACAAACAAACTAACGCAGGTAAAACAGCATCCTTGGTGAAGGTAGCTGTATGTGAAAATCACAACTTGTTTTCTTGGTGAGACAAACATTGACGATGGTATGATTATTATTATACCCTTCAGGTTGATTTGGCAAAGCATCCAAACATGAAACACTGTATTTACCTTAACCCCATGAACTATTTAGGCAGGAAATAGTTACTGTTTTTGAACAATCATGTCAAGTAAAATGTAAGTAAAACATACTTTATTAAATATATAATTTAGTACTTTATTGAGTGGAGATGCTCTACAATGTAGATCATGTCGAGTCTACAGGATCTTGGTATTCAGCTCAGGACATTGTATTGGTGATAGTGCTGTGGACAGCTATGACAAAGTTTTATTGCAGTATCTCCATCAGGTGTCCCTCAGTGATTGTTGAAAGCAGCACGGTCTCTCTCTGTCAAGATAAACTGCTGGATTACACAAATCTAATTATCCTTCACATTCATAACAGCAGCACTTAAATAATTCACTCAAGTGCTGCTCTGAGTGATTGACAGCAGAAATAAAAAACTAAAACTTGTCCAAAAAACTGATTAATGTTGAACATAATGGTTTGTAACCAACTGTTTGCTGATGCATTACTGAATATCTGTGAAAACGTTTAAATTTGCACAACTGAGACTTGAATAATTTGCTTACTGTTGAAAGTCTGTCATCTTGGTTCTAATTTGATTTCATTAGAGAAATTTCACTGCTTTTAGTCAGTTTTTGCTGGTTTGACTGGAAGGAAAGTTGATAGTGTGGACAGTGGAAACTTGAACTGGTCAGGTGAAACTGAGAATTAATGTAAAGCCAAGCCACTCAGCTAGCATGTACAGTACTGATGTCCAGAATAAAGTCTTCATGGATGAATAGAGAAATTCAAAAGGTTTTTTTCACCTTCAGACACATGCTAATAATGTTGACTCTTTGGTAACAATATCACATCAATTGTAAGAGCTGCTTATTGTCCCTTATTGTCATCTATAGGTAGGTAAAAACCCTTAGGCTGATCAGAGTTGTACATGTCTATTACAGACCACATCCTGTAGATCTGTTTAGATTAAAATCCCATCTGCAACAACTAGTTACCATGGATACCACTGGGAGTCATATATGAGGTTCGTGTCTGAATGAGGCTTTTAGAGGGTTGAACACATCTCCTGCATACAGACTGTCTGCAGGAGAAGGATGTAGTCATTGTGTCGTCGCCTGTTGGTTTGTGGACTCACATTTCAATACCAGGAGTTTGCCATTTGAATGTCACCATATTGTTATTGGAGTCAAAAGTGACCATATCGATATGAAGGGAGGAGTGAAGAGGTGGCTCTGACCCTTGAACCTGAGGACACTGTCCAATCAGTATGAGACTCTAATTCACCACCTGTAAATCGGATCTGCCAATCAAACTGGCCACACCCCTAAATGTTCCTCTTTCTGAAGTCTATCATCAAGTCAATGAAATGATTTTCAGATGGACCACCAGATCACTGAGAAGAGGAATTAACTTTTAGCTGATGACATCAGAATGGCTTGTAAAAAATATTTATTGACTGAATATTTTGTGATGGGATATTGTGATTTTAAAATTTAAATCAGTTGGAGCCAGAGTTATCTGGAGTCAGTATCTAGTGGCCATTGGTGGTATTGCACCTATTTGGCACTTCTGTATTGTCTTTACTTATCTGACCTGGTGGCTACATCCACCTTTTATATAGTCCATGTTTGAACAATACCTGAAATACAGTATTTTTGAGTTTTAGTCAGAAACTGTTGACGTTGTCCTGGGGTAGCATGAGAGTCATGTTCATGGGTTTGTAAAAATGAAAGAGGTTTAAACTGATGAGAGCTGTCTTAGACTTTGGTGGACAGTTGGAAAATGTTGCCCCAATCACTGCACTGTTGGAAAGGAGGTCAAAACACTGGAACAATTAATTTCCACAGAAATAGATGTGGACCAGACTTTGGACCAGATGTTCTGTTCGGAGTCAAATGATTGGATGGATTGCAGCAGACTGACCATTTAACCAGCATTAGCTTCCAATGGCTTCAAACAATTGACATTTACAATTTATTTTTTAAGAATTACCAGAGAAGAGCTAATCTTTGCTAAAAAGAAATCATTAATTTTCCTGGAAGGCTACGTCTCTACACTGGGATGACTTGTGTATGCAGCTAATGAGAGCAGGTTGTGTAATAAAGCTCCCTCTAAAAGGACATGACAACAAAGAGAATCACTACCTTGATTTCACTTATTGTCCTCAGAGTGCAGTCACTATTTATGCATGATTAACAGACCTGCTAATTCAATTAGTGTAACAAGTCGTGTTATTTTCCCTTTACACTCGATTGTTTTTAATGTGCTAATGATCCATTTACATTGTTAATTCAAGATACTTTTTCATGTTCGGCATATAAATGATTCCTTTAGGATGGAGAGCAGTCTGCTGTCATTAATGCTGTTAGACCGCCCCGCTCTGTATTAGTGCTGGCACAGAGTCATTACTCAACACAGTAATGTACCTGCTAATGCATGTAGTTATTAATTCGAGGAGGTCCAATTCTGTCCAGTTTGTGCTGAGATACATCGTGCTGCGTGTCTTAACACAATCTGATGTTGTAAGTGCGGTTTACATGACAGGTCATGGTAAGTGATCTCCTGTAATGACTTCATGCACGCAAATATGCATGCAACAGAAAATATGCATTGACAGTGAAATACATGTGTGTGTGGGAGCAATACAGAGGCACAGATGAAGACAGAAGCTGTTTTATTTACTCTGAATAGGAAATTATTTTCCTTAAAAAGCTCATCTTGCTTTCTGTAGCTTTAGCATTCAAGCACCCACCTCACGTATCCCTGTGTTTTGTTTTGTTTATTGCCTACTGGTACAATTTCACTTCAAACACTTTGTTATTAAATGATGTTCTTTACTCGCTCATATTCCCACTTAGCTGTAGGGTATACGTCTCTGGGATGTTCTTTTCATTCTGTCATTAAACCCACAGAAGTACTGAAACTAGCAATTAGCAATGTGTGCATCCAGAGCGTGATGTATCCTATTCCTCTGGGCCACACCGCTCCCTCTTTGTTGTCCAAAAACTATTCACACACAACATATGTGCCTTGTTGAAGCCAATAATGTAATAACAACCGATAACGTAGTAACAGTCGATAACGTAAAGTCAAGAACCAGGCTAGGAACAAGGACCCAGACGCAGACACCAAAGCGAGAGCAGCTAAGTGTAATACTGTTTTAATCTTGGCAGAAGTATCCAAAACGGCAGGTAAAGGCTAAATCCAATGAGCAGGCAGAGAATTCAAAAAAAACCAGGCGAGACTATGACCATGAATACAAGAAACAAGAACTGTGATACAAGAACTTAAGGCTACAACGTGAGCTAAAGCTACTAACGAACTGGCAAAGGACAAAAAGACACATGAGGTTAAATCCAAGAGGTAATGAGACACAATGGGAAACAGGTGGGGAGGACAATCAGGGAGCAGGTGTGACAGGGCAGACAGGAAACAAGGCTTGAGCACAAACACACAAGGAACAAGACTATCAAAATAAAACAGGAAACAACATGAACTACTTTAACCGGACATGAAACACAGAAAACTAGACAAAGACCAAACAACCATTGAAACCAAGAAACGAAACAAGAGTAAAGACAAAACTAAATACAAGAACACATAATCATAATCAAAACCAACTAAAATACATGGAATCATGACATGTAATAAATTTGCCCTTTTTGAAGTGTAATAGGCCAATAATGTAATAACTGACCAATAAGGTAATAAAAGTCCTGAACCAATTACGTAACAACTTTTGGCTAATAATGTAATAATTTATTACATTGTTGGCTCAGTTATTACATTTGCAAAGTTTTTTTCTTTTACCAGGCCAATAACGTAATAAGCAGCCAATAACTTAATCAATTATTACAGTATTGGCCAAAAGTTATTACGTTGTCGGTTCAGGACTTTTATTACGTTATTGGCCACTTATTACGTTACCATAAACTGAATAAAGAAATGGACAAAGTAACCTGGTCTCAAAAGTGAAGCCAATGTGGCAGAGCAAAAAGGTGCAATACCACAAAGGGCCACTAGATGCTGGCTCCAAAAAACTCAAACTCAAAGAGGAATATTTGGAGGTGTGGTAAGTTTGATTGACAGGCCTGGTCTCCAACGAATTCACATACACATTGGGGACTGTCCTTGGATTCAACCCGCCTTCTCACTCTTCCCTTCATGACCAAATATGGTCACTTCTGGCTCCAGAAAAACAACATGGCGGCGTTCAGATACCAAACTCCCGGCTTTAAAATGTGTTAGCCTCATCCATTCAGTACACAGTGTACGATAAATACTGCAGTACTAATGCTTATCCATGTGCCAGAGGAAGTAGTCCCGAACACACACTTACCGTATTTTCCAGACTATTGAGCACACCTGTCTATAAGCCACTATTGAATTTATTCAAACAGTTTCATGTGGTCCACTCTGACCAGGTCTGATGTGACGACGCTAAATGTATGTAAGAGCTTGCTAGTTTGTAAAAAGCTAACGAGCTTCGTGCCGTCGATACATGAGAAACACCGGTGTTTAAGTTCAAAGTGTCGGAAAAAAGTAGCGGTTTATAGTCCGGAAAATACGGTAACTTTAAATCCAGTCTGAGTAATAACTGTTAAAAACTACTGTACCCAGCAGTCTCAGGAAACTGTTTAGCCTGTTTAAAAACAAATATGACCTGACCTGAAATGTTTTCATCGTAGCAGACACTGAAGTGAAAGCTTTAGCCACAGAGGTTGTAATGTATTGAGAGGCAGACTAATGCTGACTTCATACGACACAGTATCAGCCTGATGATAGCCAGATGAGAAGGAGGCGTCAGGATTAAAAATGTTTGACAGGCGCAGTGATTCATAGCATTTTATCTTTGTGTCATATGAGGACTTCCACAGGGTGTTCAGTGATGTTGACCAGTGCAGGCACAGAGCACTCTAACACACACCAATAACTTTTTAGCACAGTGCATAAATTATATTAAATTATATAAAAATTATCCCTAATGATTTTCTTACTTGTAAATGTTTATAAATGTTTATCCAGGTATTTTTTATCTGAAACAATCCTTTGATCCTTTACTTTAAATTAAGAAAAGAGGACGCATTTTCCTTCAGACAGAATATCATAACTACAACATTTCATATTTTTAGATATTTAAAGAAATCTGCGCTACAAATGTCACATATTTTCATCAATTAGTAAGTGGCTTTAATCAAGGTTTTCATGAAACAAATGTGTGTGTGAACTACTGTTCTTAACGCAGTCTGAAGGTGTATTAAAACCAGTGAAACATTTCATCTTTCCTGTTTCCATGTGTCTTCCCTTTGACATCATGGAGGTGGTGATAAAGTCGACAAGCTGTGGGTCTTCAGGGACTCACTTGTCTTCTCTCACAACAAGAAGTTTTGAAGCTTTACACACTCACTTTGACACAGTGACCATCTTGTTTTTTATGGTGTTTGTTGAGAAAAATTAAAAAAGAGAATATTCTTATCCTTTGATATCAAGCCAAACATTAAATCTCTAGTTTACATGGAGTTTTTGTAATTGCAGACAAATCTGAAAAACAGATTTTTAAATATCTTCCAAACTAATTACAAGTTTAAATGTACTGTAATGTAATGGTTGAGACTCTGAGCTGCATATTTCATGTGTTGCCTGATTTGGTCAATCCCAACTGACTGGACTTTAATACATAAGTAGAGAGCAAACCTCCACTATGGAATAATCCAGCTGTAGTGATGCTTTAGACTGAACACTGTTGCCCTCCTGTGGTGAGATCCCAACACTGTCATGCTAACACATTTACCCAATTTCTGTTTATCTATTTTTTTAAGACAGGATCCCATCTTCTTATCTTGACCACGATTAGATCTTTGGTTAATTTCCTATGTGTCAGAAGAATTCATCAAGATCTGTTCAGTATTTTTTCCATAATGTTGCTCAAAACAAACAAGCAAACAAACAAACACAGCTAAAAACATATCCTGCTTGTTGGAATTAAATATCAAATGTGGAGGCTACTCTTCTCCAAACTTTACTCATTGAAGCTGAACTTGATCAGGACGAACTGAGTGCACTTTAATACATCAGTAGAAAAACACTGAACACTGTTGCCCTCTTGTGGTGAAATAGCGACACCATCTTATTAAATACATTATAACGAAGTGATTTTTGAAGGGATTGGAGAGGATCTCATCCTCTGATCTTGGACAAAAAGGAATCATTTGTTTTGTGGGTAATAGCAGATTTTTCTCAAAAAAAATTTTTTTAAAGTTTGTGAGATCTGTTTAATAATTTTTCCACACTATTGCCAACAGACAGACAGAGAAACACAGGTGATAACATAACTTCCTTGGTGAAGGCAATGAATACTTGAATAATAGAGCAAATCGAATCAGATCTTTCTTGGTATGTGAAGACCTGTGTCTCGATTCTGCTCAAAACAATTGACTAAAGCTGGAAGCTGATGAAAAAGACATTTTCTGAGTTGAAATACAGGCAGGTATTTTTCTTCGAACCTCATCCAGGAGAGAGGGGAGATAAATGAATATGATGTACCAGCAGCAGGAATCCATCACAGAGCCCAACACCAGGTTCAACTGTACTGACAGAAAATTGGCTTCTTGCTCTCTGACAAAAACCCACGTTTGAACCACAGTTTCTGTGCTGAGAGGACGAGAACAGACAAGAGGGATCATCACATTACAAGCGTATGTACCGTATGGTCTTCCTGGGTGCTGGCCTGTGCCGTGGCGTGAAAGACAGAGCCAACTTCTCTCATGGATGGACCGATGCATACATTAATGAGGATGGATGATGTGCACATCATGTGCTTTCAGGTTCAGCTTAGTGGGGCCCTAATGTGAAAGCGGAATAGTTCACTGGTCATGAAAATTTCATCCTCTGCCATAAAGAAAGCCTGCAAAGTAGCCATTAGACAGACAATTTTAATAAGGGGGAGAAAGAAGTAGTTAAACTGAGGCTCTGAGTGTAATTTGAATTTGACTGCAGAGGGTGGAAAAACTTTCAGCGTGGTTTTCTTATGACCGGCACATAAATTTATTATTGAATCTGCAGCCCGGTGAGTTACATTTGAGTCCACGTGGGACCGGGATGCTGTCGGTGTTGGGTTCCTGTGGGAACGATGGTGGCACATTCAAACATGTAGGTAAAAAAGACGCAGTGAAGTTTTACCTGAGAAACTGAGACTCAGGAAACAGACGTGTGTGTGTGTCTCTGTGTGTTACATTTGCAAGTACAGTGACCGAAAATAGGAAACAGTGCTGGAAAAAATCTCCAAACTGTGTTGAGTGTGGTCGTGTAGAGGGGTGAACAGGGGCCTGCAACAGAGGATGTACAGGTTTATCTCTCTGTTGTGTTATTCAGTGGACAAATGTTTTCTGTGGCTTCCCAGTAAAAAAAAAAATATATCTGAATGAAATGGAGACAGAGTAAAAACTAAGGCTACGTTCAGACTACAGGGCTTAATGCTCAATTTGGATTTTTTGTGAAATCCGATTTTTTTTGCGAGTTCGTTCACATTTCCATTTCCCGTGTGAACTTGAATACGACCCAAAAGTGTCCCGCATGCGCAGAAGAGGACATAACGACGTCACACAGCGAGGCAGCTAGGAGTGGTGGGATAGTGATGCGAGAGGCTTTAATGATACGCAGATTAAAGACGTTTGTCGTGTATTGTGACGTGTAGGTCGGATAAATGCGACCTGGCTGTTCAGACAGAAGTTGCATGGCAAAAGATCAGATACGTATCTGATTTAGGACCACATATCCAAGTGGTCTGGGTCACATTTGAAAAAATTGGATCTGTGTTGTTCAGACTGTCATGAAAAGATCAGATACAGGTCACATAGGGGCAAAAAAATCTGATTTGGGTCACTTTAGTCTGCAGTCTGAATGTAGTCTAATGGTAAAAACAAATGTAGAAAATGAATATGAACTAAAAAACATTCTTTTAAAATTAGAACATAATTCAGAAAGTGGATTGAATGAAATGTACAAATATACATGATTTATATTTCTAAACAATTTCTTATTTATTTTTTGGTCTTGACAAACATGGAAGAGTCCTCATTGTGTATTACTGATTCCTTTACCACTTTTCCAGTGTATTTCCTGCACATTTTGGCCCAATCAATAAACTTAGATGCAGTTTAATGTTGCAAGAAATTATTTTGTACGTATACAAGACACTTCCACAATGTCAGGGATTACACTGTGAAGTCAATACAGACACCACACATGCATTTGGAGGTTGAAAATTCACATAGAAATTTTGATTTGCTGTGTGCGTGCATGCGTGCGTGTGTGTGTAGGACACAATCAACCTCCATACAACCATCACAAGTTCACACACCCTCCACAACAAGTCAGAGCACACATATTTTTGGGGACTTTCTCAAATCTGTGGGACTGGTTATGTGCCAAAAATGATGTCTATAAGAAAAATAATAAATGTGATGAATAGTAACTCGTGCCCCAATAATAATGTTAACAAAAGTCTGAATTTTCAAGTATTGTAAGCGTGCAAACTTAAAATGTTATATATTGCTTTAGCTCATTGATGTAACTTATTTCAGATAATTAAATACAAGCATTAGGAGTATTTATTACTGATACAACAGAAAGATCCAACTCTGTAAAATCAAACTCTACATCCAAATAGGAGTAAAAAAAAAAAGAGAGACCCTGTTTAGAAGTAAGCACTGAGGTGACAGTGTGTAGATGAAATGAACCCTTCAACAAATATTGATACGTTTATTATCAAATCAATAAATCATTCTTGACACACCAAGAACTGACTGATTGTTTTAGATTCATCTTTTTCTTTTGTTGTCACTTTCAATCGTGCCGCTGTCGTTACAACAACACATGTGAATGGACTCAGCAGGAGCAGCAGGAGCAGCAGCAGCAGCAGCAGCGGTGTGGAGCTGTGCTGAGGAGGACGACGGACTTTCTACTGATGCGACTCAGTCTGTGAAGTAATTAAGAGCAGAGGACAGCTCATTGATTGGACTTCCCACCTGAGACTTCACACTGACACAATCACTGCAGCTCCTCCCAAGGGGTCGATCAAGCGAGCTGAACACACACACACACACACACACACACACACACACACAGAAAGGGACTGTATAAACAATATTAGAAGGGGAGTGGGGCTGTAAGAAGGATTTTATTATTCATTTATTTAATATTTATTTTAATTTTTGAAAAATTTCTTTCACACAGAGCTACCACCTTTACTAAATTAATTATAGTTTATTGTGTGTGTGTGTGTGTGTGTGATATTTTGTGGATATTGTTACATACTACAGCATCCTTCATCAACACCACCCATCCTGTTCCTAATGTGTTTAGCTGAGTTTGGCAAATTTCGCATTAATGCTCCATTTAAACAGACTCACAATGTTTCAGCCACATACTTGATCCATTTAGCTAAATTTATTTCAATTCTACACAAACATGACATAATTTATCTATTATTGTAGTGAAGTATTTCAACTTTTTTTACCTATTACCTAAAACTTGTAAAATTATTTTTCACTACTTTTAGCAGTAGAGATGAACATAGTCACCGTAACATCACCCATCATCACTCACATTTTGACACATTTGAATGATGCCAGGTTGGTCTTTTGGAGCCAGAAATGACCATATTTGGATATGGGTGGAGTGAGGGGGCTGGTCTGACCCTTGATCCTGAGGACTCTATTTATTGTGTTGAGTATTTCATGGTTGAAAATGACGACTTTTAAATTGAAGTCAGTTGGAGCCAGAGTTTTTTGGAGTGAGCATCTAGTGGCCATCAGTGGTATTGCAGGTTTTTGCAATACCACTTTTGCATTGACTTCATGTTTGAGACCTGGTGGCATCCATCTTTTATATAAAGTTTTATGATTGCAATTAATCCAGCCATCTGTACTGACCACATGCAATAGTTAGCTGCTTATTTTAACCATTTATCCATTACTTTCAGCTCGCTAATTTCTTTTGTTTTACTTCATCATTTAGTGTTTGCTGTTACCTAACCACTTAGATCTATTCCTTCTTTTTAAAATGTGTTGTACCCATTGGAGACTGCAGCAGTAGCACCTCTGCTTGGACATCATGAGTTCAAGGGTTGACCTGATGGTGGAGGAGTAAAAAGCTCTTAGCATGTTAGCCCACGTGAGTCTGTAGTTTGACTCCTGGCTGTGCTAACCTTTGCTCCATATCAATCCTTTACTCTGTTTCCTTCGTTTCCTGTTTATTTCCATTGTACCTGGCAGCACACAATGGACAAAATTTTGAAAAGAGAGGCTTAAAATAATCCACAATTTTAAACAGTTTGCACCCGTTAAGAATTAAGACACCTTAATATTAAAGAAGTAGTACCAATTGAACCTTGGTAGTATTATTTTGGAGTAACAACAGGGGGAAATGTTTTGTGTTATTCAGTCAAGAGGAGGGTCCTTTGATTTTTAAAAAATAGAGTGAAACCTTTTTTTTTTTAGAAAGCGCTGCCTTCACACACTTTTCATATGGTCTCTAACACTAGTCTGAAAATATAAAGACTCACAGGAAGACCGTGCTAACAATTAAAACACATCACAGTAACAGCAGAAGTCGTAATACATTGTAACAACACTAATGCTGTCGCTACAAAAAATATTGTATTATGATGACAGTAGATGTGAGAGCAAACATATAATGCCAGAAGCTTCTTCATTACATAGACAGAAAAAGTTGCCACCGTTTCAATGGAAACAAACATTGCTTTGGGCCTCTTTGTAAACAGCACACAGCTGCTATTTCGAGTGATGGGAGCTCCACCTTGTCACAACAATTCCCTTAAAGAGGAACAGTTTAATGTCAACAATATTTTCTCCATCTGCCTGCTCATGAAAAACCTTCCAATCCACAGGGAAAATGTTTCTCCCATTTCCAAAAGGAAAAGCACAATAGCAGGAGATGAACTGATAACATCAAGCACCGATCGCAGTCAAAGGCGCAGTATTAGCCCGTCGGTATGAGAGCTTTTCGGTGGCACACATCCATCTGTTCACTTTTGCATTTTTCAAAGAGGTGTCATGCCTTCCGTTATTTAGAAATTTTCTATGCAATTTTCACAAGGAACCCCTCCGAGTGCCGTGCCAGCTGACTGATTTGCATGGCCGTGTTTTGCAGTAAAATGGAGGTATTCCACCCGCCAGGCTCCCGCGCTTTCTTCTGAGAAGTTTGATCGCTCGCTAGTAATCTGATTGGAAGAGATCCATCCAATTTGCGCTGATAATGAGACAGCTTGACAGGGACACAACGGCAATTACATTGCGACGCATATAGTGTCGCAGTCTAATTAGACAGGGTTATATATTTCAGTTGAACTACTGAATACTCTTTTTTTTTTTTTCCTTTTTCTATTTTGCTATACAGATATCAGTGCAGTCCACAACTGATCCGGTGGCTCACATTGTTTTCTATTTTTCTACAATTATTTCACATACTTTTCCAACTTACATAACCACCTTTTCTTCAGTATTCATGCCACTAGTCTATGTTAAATGTTATCAGTGTCTGGGAGCAGCTGATCGCCCTGAGGCTGGGAGCAGGCCCGGGGCAAAGACTCTACCAACTACAATAGAGAAAGGGATGAGTTTAGAGGTGAAGGTGAGACTGACAGGAAGGAGATTTAATCCTCATCTCCCATCGCCGTCATGGGGGGAAGTGAGATCACCGGGCACGAAAGATGGATGATCGTCGCCCTGCCAAGAATATCAGCAGTCCGGCCTAATGTGCGTCATTGAAACACTGATTCTGTGGGAATGATCCAGATTCTGCTGGTGGAGCATTTTTACCATTAGTTTCCCTAAACTTACAATACAAGTGGTACAGTGAAAATATCATTTCCTCATTATCCCTCATTATCCCTTGTGAACCAAGTGGACAAAGGTTAAATCTTATCTTATAAACTATATTATAATACACCACCCAGAGTCAGCAACAATAACAAAGCATCTGAGTTTGTTCCAGTTTGTAAAATCACTTTCATAATTTATGTATCTTAGTCTCCTCTGTTCTGTGGCTTTGTGGCCTGATAATCAATAGAGGTCTGCCATCTTTAAAGACAGTCCTGTGAGTAAAATACATCTCAGGGGAGACAAGGAGCAGGAAGAGAGTGCTAATGTTGTACAGTAGGTATGTCTTTTATTAAACTGTAACTCTCTGATTGTAATTACTACTTCATTTTGTACAATATACATGAAACAGCTGACTATAGTGATGCATTTCAATGCAGCTACATCAGTTTTCCTGATGGTTGCTGTCCAAGGTGCTGAAAAGTCTCTGCCTGTGTGTTGTAGGCATAGACTGAAACTGACCATTTTTGAATTGAAGTAAATTGGAGCCACAGTTTTTTTTTTATTTTTTTTAAAGCCAGGATCTAGTGGCCAGTGGTGGTATTTCACCTTTGTGCACTTTGGCATGGGTTTCACTTTTGAGACCTGATGGCTATGTTCATCTTTTACATACAGTCTACAGTTGCCTGGTTTTAACTGTGTGTGTGGTGTCGTGTAAACTGTAGTCCTGCACCTCCGTACATAATGATTAAGTTAACACTGATATTTCACTGTTGATGGATGGTCAAACGTTGCATAATAATGATAGACGCTTCTGAAATACACTTTGAAATGAATGGATCTTTATGGACAGAGGCCCAGTGGTCACGTGTGCAGATTAATACAACAAGCCACTCCTATCAGTTTAGTCAGCACTGTTTTCCTATCCGTCCATGGGGAAAATGAAGGAAAGAAAAAGTTACAACAACTTCTCACAGAAGCTTGGTGTCGAACACAAACAGACATTAGCTGAAGGAGACAGAAGAGAACAATGTGCCAAATGTGGTTAATTGCCAGAAAAAGTACAATGTTCCCTTTTAAACGTGTATTGCAGTAGAAGTATAAAGTGACACTATACAGGCACCTCATATTTCACAGAAAGGGTCTTACTGCTCAGTAGATACTGATGAACTAACAGCCCCACTGACATCAGTCAGAGCAGGAAATTAACTATTTCATACATACTCCTGGGTGCAGAATGAATCACTCAGTTGGACCAGGGGATATGTCATGATTAAAATGTCTTCACATCTGACCTTTTACATCGTGACTCCATGGCAGATAGGTAGTGACATAAGGCCTGTACAATTATGTTTCAGTATGGGGATTCATTGAAATACTGATACATTATAGCTCCTCAGGCAGCGACCCTGGGGGGAGGTTTTCTGTCCCCCTATCAGGCCTGAAATGCTGTGGTTGCACAGTTGAATAAGCACCGCCTGTCCTGAAATCTGTCCTTTTTACTGCTGCCCACCGGCTGTGTGTCCGCCCCCCTTTCCCTCCCTCCACCAATCACTGTCAAGCAAAGATGACAAAATTCCAGTGGTTGGACGAGGGCGGCTTGATTGACAACTTGTATCCCATGAATGTGGCATTATCATTGTAACATCAGCCAGGCAGTATTAGTTAAAGTTAGCCATCATGTTACAATAATTAAATGAGTTAGAATAAGTGAATGATAAACAGGAAGTGGATTACTTGCACCACTGTGGGAACACAACGCTACGAATCCAGAGGAGGCAGTGAGTGTGTCTCAGTCCCAGGTCTGCTGAACTCCTGAGGGACGTCCAGGCCTCTCAAAGCAGTTCAAGACGATGATTATGGACGTGCTGGTCCTGGTCACTCTCCCATTGGTTTTCTTTCTTTAAAAAAAAAAAAAAGCGTAAATTATGGGTCACCAGCCAGTCTGTATTTCCTGTCATGCATTGTACTCAAGTTGTTTATAGAACTATGCTCCAAATCCAAGTGTTACCTATTAGTGCTCATGATGTGTCCATATGGACCAGATGGATTTTCAAAAACTAAACTACCATTAGCATGTCATTAACAAGCTCAGTGATTTTTTTTTGTGTGCTTCAAAAAATGATGCGACCTCCCGGATGTTGAACTGAAGTTGGCACCAATGCATAACTCACACTACAAGTGATAATATACGAGCAAGCCTTCTGTAAACCTGAACAATTATGGCTTTGTAACTTCTAATAATAGTCATTAATTAGCATTTCAAACATGTGGCAGACTAACAGGCATAGTCACATGATAATGGTATAATGCAGTCTTCTGTTAGTCCTAATACAAAAATTACAGCAAGTACCCAAATAAATCAAACATTTACACACAGAGTAGATGCCTGGCTCCACTGTTGACCCTCCATTCAACAATGCTGAATAAACCTGGCCCATGGTCAAACCTAATTGCTGGTCATTCGTACCGCTTGACATATTCAAATATCTAAAGAAAAAAACAATGCGTCAAAATCTACATTTAAAAAAAGCATCTTGATGGAAAAATGTGCATCTAAGTAAACTATGGGTAATCCTGACAGCGGTGGCCTATAAACACATTGAAACCTTTCCTCATACAACATATTGTATATATTTGTGTCGCGCTACCCCCTGGAACTGTCATCCCATCATCAGTGGCACGTACTTTTAAGTTGCTTGTCATCCACATAACATTTGAAGACCGACCGTAATAATCAGTTACGTCTGCAGCTGCCTCCTCTCGAGCGGTTCAGATGCACCCAGTGTGAGGCCTGCTCAGATATGAAAATAGTATGGAGATTTACTGAAATTTGCAATATTTAATTGGAGTTTGTGTGCATCCCTGTGTATGTCTCTGTATCTACTGGCAACGTGCCTCATGAAATTAAAGCAAAATTCTTTGATCTGATATAAGATTTGAATAGTGGAGATTTAAATATTTAAAATTCTTCTGCAGTGTCACTTTGATCTCTGAAATGATTAATAGGGGTTTGTTATAGAAAATACACTAAACGGATCTGGGAGAGCCAACCCACTGTAATTGTGAGTTGTCTCGCAGAGTGAGGGTAAATTACACATTTTAAAGTAACAGGGTAAACAGTTCATTTGAATTTTATTTCATTCTTTTATGTTTAATGAGACAAGAAGACAGAGAGTGACTTCAAACACCCCAATCTAAAGTGGAAAAGATTTTCTCCATGAGAGAATGACACTTGGAAGGGAAAAGTGCTTTCATCGTTTATCATGATGATTAGGAAGAGGAGGCTCTTTGTCTCCCAAGTCTGCCTTTCTCAAGCATGAAGTGGGAGAACTTGGCCAACACCAGGGAAGGAAACAACACCAAATAAAGTACTAATACTGATAACAGGAACTGCTGAATGTGTGATGCTCTGCAGCGGCGGACGGCAGTGAAATTACTGCCTTAATAAGAATACACTGTTCAACAGCCTGAGAGTGGTACAACACTGACATTTTGATCCCTCTTTTCAGCCTGTTTAATGTCTTTCAGCAAGTTTTCCATCAGAATAAATGAGAGTAAGAGATTTTTGACCATTAGCTAAGTCCTGGTGACTCTGACAGAATTATAACTGAGAGTTTTGATCAAATCTGAAGCCTTTTGAATTCAGGCAGGAACAAACTAAATTTGGCTTTACCTCTGTCAGTTTGTACTGGCTGAATTGACTTTAAACTGTTGTTGCCTCATCTCCTTTTTCATTCATCTTTATATTTCTTATTTGTGTTTTACAGCAGAAAAAAGACATTTGCACAAACCTCTAAATAAAATAAATTTTCATTAAACTTTCACTAACTAATACAAAAATCTATCTTTAAGTGCTGCTATTGTCCTTCTTGTATTTATGTCTAGTATTGTTCCTTTTGACTAAGCTAATGTTAGCTCCATCACTCGTTTTCAGCTCAAAGTACCACATCACTCTCCTATTTACACATTACCTTCATGAAGCTGTGTTGAAAGCTAAAACATGTTTCTGCAAATTGAATTGAATTTAGAAACATTTTCAGGTTTTTCAGGTGAACTGACTCTGTGAGTGATTCAGTGACTCATTAGCATTTAGCAGTGGACCTCCCGCTAAGCTACAAAAACGATCATCATCTTGTACCAGCCACGGGGTAGTCGTCAGTGGAGCTTTAAGATATTATGTATAGTGTATGAATAAGCTGGTTTTGTATAGTAACAGTGCAGAGTAGCATGAATGTCTGATGGATGCCATGTTGAATCAGTGCTGAACTTTAGCCTACGTCAATAACGGTGGTTCATGTGATTGCTAATGCAACCAGTGCAACATCACTGTCTGTGGATATATGAGCTCAGTGATTGATGATTTCAAACAGTAATATTAAAGTATAATTTTGGATTATTTTAACTTATTTCGCATAAGTGTAGCTATGGTGGCTCTGTGGGTTAAACTAACTACATCTTCTTCTGTAGAGACGATTGTTTTAAAACTGTGTCTACCACAATTCTGCAAATATTTACTTCACCCTTTATCTACCTCATCTGCAGAAGGTAACAGGCCTCTGTTACCCCTTTTCCACCAAAGGGCCAGTTCCTGACTTAGTCCCAGTTTGTTGTGTTTCCACCGTCACGACAACCGGCCCCAGCCGCTAAAACAGGGGCCACCTCTGGCCCCACTTCCTTGCTGGGTCAGACTTAGCACTGATTAAGCGACTACGCCAGGAGCTGGAGGAGTGATGGTAGAAACACAACTAGCGACAGTAGAAGAGTAAAGTAATGAAAATACGGTTTTGTCTCTGGATCTCAGTGTAAACTTGTAAAACCAGGGACAGCACTTGTATACACATGATAACTCCTCCATTTAAACATTATTACAGCGAGGGTGCTGCTCCTTCAAATGCGACCAGCAAGGACATCGTAATTTCTCAAAACTGAATAAATACCACACGTAGCGATGCAACACTGCTTTGTTAACTCAATCATGTTGTAACTAGAATATCCGTTGAAAAAAATAATGTTTTCATGGACTGATAGTAACAGGGTAACAGGTTAGTTTGTTAACAACAGCTAGCTTGCTAGTGGCCGGTTGTTGTGAACCAGCTACCTATGCAGTGACGTACTGATGTTTTACATAGACGTGGCCCCAACTTGCCAGTGGAAAAGCAAACTGGTTCATGGGAGAAACGGGATCTAAACCAACTAACCACCAGGACTAGAACCAGCCTGGAACTAGCACCCGTTCTTGTTTGGTGGAACAGGAGTAAGTCTGAAGCAGAGCCACACCTTTATCCAGCATTTCCTCTGTTTGGTTTAATTCTTCAGATTTAGTATAAAGCCTCATTTTAAGCTTTAATGGGACACAGGCACAGCAGGTTGACACTGTAAAAATTGCTGCTGCTGCTATATTTCACTGTTCATTTCCTGTGATACGTTCAAAATAAAACACTAGTCTACTATCACTTGAACATCGCTTTAGTTTGGTTTAGGTTAAGTGACCATATTTGGATATAAAGGGAGGAGTGAGGAGGCAGGTTTGACCTTTGAACCTGAGGTCACTGCCCAGTGTGTAGGAGGCTCAATTTAAGCATTGATTGAAAATGAAAAATCCATTTTTGAATTGAAACAGATGGAGCCAGAGTTTTTTGGAGTCAGCACCTAGTGGCCATCGGGGGTATTGCTTTTTTGCACTTGGCCTTATTTTGAGCCTCGGTTACTTTGTCTCTTTCTAAACGCAAGATGTCGGCAAAGGTGGATAAAATGGTAAGTGTCACATCTTTTTTGACGAGATCTTTTATGAATAGAAATATTCTGACAGTTACAGTTATTGTACTCCTTTATTTATCTTTTTCCCCACAAATTAAAGTATCAAATTTGCTGTCAGACTGATTTTACCAGTGGAGTGGAAATCTGCTGAACAGAGGTTTGAGTCAATAATTAAATTAATATGATATTTACTTGGAATTAATGTTTAATTCATCCCCATCATATTTAAATTCATTAGCATGCAGAGAATAGAATAATTGCGTCCGATCCATCCTCTAATGCTTCAGTGACTCTGCCCAGTTGATTATAATAGCCTTTTAAACTGGCTAAGTTAGAGTTGCTCTCCTTACAATGGCTTTTTTTCGTTTAATAATTATTCAAAGTAATGCTTCAGCAAAAATAAATACAGGACATACAGTCACTCTGTTGGACGAATCTTTCATTCATGTATGTATAAATTCAAACCAGCCATTCAAATCTATTCCCCGACTTTGCGCTTCACCTAAAATTAGCATTGACAGTCCATTTATAATTTGTTTCAGTTTGACTTAAAGAACATGGATTTTTTTTTTGGATGAGCAGATGATGTCTGAGCCCGCCGTGCAGCCTCCACCTCGACCTTTCACTTGACCTTTCACTGCCAGACGCACACTTTTTATGCTCTTTTTCGTGACTGTTTTCATCACTAAACACATAAACGCACAAACCTCAACTGGAGCAGATGCAGCGGGCGAGCACGTGCTGCCGTGCACAGGCGTGTGCAGTGTTCCTCTTAATGGCGGCCACAGGTCAGTGAAGATGTGTCTTCAAAAAAAAAAAAAAAAACAGTTGTCGGCGGCTGACAGGTGACCTACTGGACCATGAACTGCCTGTCTTACATTTCGAGCGGCGTATCAACCAGTGTTTCCAATTGTTGTGGCACACTGCAAGAGAGCCACCTGCTCACCGACCACAGTGATCAATGAAGATGATTTTTTTTTTTTTTTTTTTTTTTCCCAGTGACACAGCCCAAAAGAGGAGGTATTGACATTTGAGGCTGGGGCACGAATCGATAGCAACCAGTCAAGCCGTCTGACTGAGCAAAACCCATAAACGTCGAGGCCTCTTGTAGACGTTGGAGGATTGATTGATTGTTGAGACAGTGAATATTAATGGAGGGTGTCAATCCCAGCTTCTTTCTTTTAATACAAGCATTTGGCAAAAGTGGAAAATGAAGTAAATAAAACATTTTCAAGAAACTAAATCTATATTAATACACAGCAAAAATGCAGACGAGTGATGTGTTAAAGCGCATTACTGTACAGAGAGGCTGAGCGATCCGCCCTCCTCCGCAGCCTGTCTTGTCAATATCATCCCCTCGGTAAGTGAAAGCCACTGACAGGTCTGATTTAGTCATTGTGCCCCTCAAAGTATGTTTCCACACTAATCAAAATGACTCTCTGTTAAATAAAGCATGAAAAAAGCTTTTTCCACGAACGGTGTGCTGGAGCGGAAGTCATCTTTGCCAGTAATGCTAGATGATTAATCAACAGATTGGATTCTGCTCAGCATTGCAATTCCCTCCTGCTGCACTCACTTGAACCCAAATATAGCATATAAAAAAAAATAAATCTGTTTTTAAGTGAAATTAAAAGGCAGACCGATGGCGTTTTTAAAAGCTGAGACCTGCCACAACGTATGAATGAGCTCGGACTGTCAGCGCGCTTGGTAAATGGTTTTAAAGACAGTGGAGGAGGAGGAGGAGGAGGAGGAGGAGGAGGGGGGTGACACTGTGCATACCAGACTGTGGTTTGGATGGAAACTTGGCACCCATCGGCGCGTACCTTCAGTTAACAGGGTGTGGCAGGTAGCTCTCTGCACTCAGCACATGCTTTATGGGTCAGTCAGTGATGAAATGTAGCATAAAATTGCCTGGATTTGAGGTTAGTGGCTGTTATGACAGGAAATAAGCACAAAACAAGAAGCAGAGGAGGGATTAGCAGGTTGATAATTATCCCTCTTGTTGTGTCTCATCATACAAACCACATCAACTGTGCGGCACCAAATATGAACGTATTTTATTTTTTAAATTCAATTGATTTCTCTGTTTCCTGCTTGTTTACTGTAGCGTGACAGAGGTAAAGGGCACACTCTCTGAAATAGAATCAGTCCTGTCGTTTTCCCGCTCGCTGCGTGAAAATAGTATTGATTAATGGTCATCGCCACTTTTTCCACGCAGAATGATGTAAAGACCCTGTCACTTACCATCACCTCCTCCCAGAATGTGTTCCATCAATCCCCGGCCCGAGCACGAGGCGCAAGCAGTGGCAGGTGGCACATATTTCACCTGCCCGGGCAAAATGGGCCAGTAAGTGGGACAAGGCAGAGACGACGAAAGTGACACATATGAAGGTGACAGCTTTTCACACCTGGGAATAATGGTTTTGATAGGCGTCCTGCTTGTTTCGCCGCTGTGGACTGGACGGAGACCAAAAAATGTGTGATAATATACACAATTAGCTCATGGCGTAAAAAGACCCAGGGCCTTCACAAGCCAGGGCAAATCTAAACTCCTACCTTTCACTGGGGGAAAGCGTGACGGCTCAACCTCGGCGCAACGCTGAAAGAATCTCCTGTTTTGACACATCAAGGATACAATTATTGGACCCTAAAGCTATGCTTGTCCACACATGCACCCCATCAGTTAGAGAGGGAACAGTTGTGGGAGCACTGCAGTTAATATCCACATCACCGGCACATCCCTGTCATCTGAGCTCCCACTGTACAAAACTGAAAAGACTACAAATGATCAGCACTGCAGCACACACGTATCTGCAGCGCGTGTATATACATCAGTGATATCTCTGTCTTTACGTCTGTGGATATTACACATATCACATGCAGCCACTTCAAAAGTAAATCAGTGTTAATATCACTTTGGATGTCCAATTTATTCTGTCACAATTTTCTTCTCCCTTGTGTTTTGTAAAGGACTGAAAAAAAAGAAGCAATGTTTCTTCAACAGCCTCTGCAATTTATGTGTCGTTATCACTGCGAGTACACACCGAGCTATTTTTGTTTTTCATCTGACCATGTTGACATGCTCGCCACATTAATGTCCCGCAGTGGAGCTGACAGGATACAGGGTGTGTGTGAGCGTGACGGCGACGTTTTGATCATCTCTATGGTATATTATCTGCATTCTTTGCAGCTTGTCAGCACAGGGACAAAGTTGCACTGCTCGCTCTCTGTAGGGCATCCCTGAGATGCTTACCGGCTTATTACCGGCTCCTCTACGTCACTTCCCCGGCAAACGCAGCTGTCGGCCCTGAAAGAGAAAGAAACGGGAAGAAATCAATAAACTCGTGCCTCTAATAAGGTGAGAGAAGGATTAAATATACATGGTAAACCCCCTACATGTGGAAACTAATGGTGTCCTGGAGCCACAGTCAGCAGAAAGTTGAATAGGAAATGGGAAAAACACTATCATTATTAGCATGTATTAAGATTTTTAAAATGTAAAAAAATAAATCCTATTTATAACAAATAAATTGAGCAGATTTAAGCCTTGTTTCTGTCTCTTTATAATTTGCTGTATTATACAGCTTGATAAAGGACCACTGTAAGTATTTCTCCAAGTCAGATTAAAATAAAAAGCTGTGTTTACTATAAAATCTTCTTCTACTGTTTAGATGAACACTGAGATCTTTCATAATTCAACTAAAACAACTTGTATCTGAATTTGAAGACTTTTTGCTTTAACTGCTTTGGCACATCCTGTTGTCAGGCTCATCTAGTTTATATCAACCTGCTACATTTGTCCTTTAATGTTGCTTTTTAACTTTGTACTCTCCAAACAAACAGCGTATATTGGGGCAGAAGCTTTCAAAATAAAATAATTTGCATGAATGATTTTACATGTTTTCTTATCAACCCTAAAGTTATGACAAGAAAACAGAAATTTGTCGCCATGAACAACCATTTAACGCTATTCGAGTTCGCCACCATCATTCATGCACACTGCTTTGTTTGCATGTGTGAGGCTGTAAATAGTTTTCCTTTAAGTGTGTGTTTATGGTGGAGCCTCTTGTATCAGTTTTTACTGGTCAGCAGGTACAGTCTGCTGTTGAGCTTCCAGTAAGTCGGCCTCACATGTAAACTAACCTGTGTGTGTGTGTGTGTGTGTGTGTGTGTGTGTGTGTGGTTGAATATGGAGGTGATTACAGTTTTTCTCAATTGCTTTGATGCATTAGTCGACTCAAACTCCACATTTTCACAACACACAGGCCTAAACACTTGCACCTACGGTCAAAATGACAATGACTGTGTCACAACATTTCAAATATGCAACAAAAGCTCATTTTGCATTCAAACACAACTTGCAAACAAATGTATGAGCTCTTCCAATCAATCAATACACAATCAACAACAACACAGAAAATACAGCATTCAGTGTGAATTAGTGCACCGTCGATTGTTCGCTGTCATGCTTGTGCCATTTTTCTACAAAGGCTGTGTGTCAGATTTCTTGCAAAGGAGCTAATATGATTTATGTTTTTCTAATTGTTTCTAAAAACTGAAATACTGTAAATATTACTGAAAATAAACCAAAATAAAAGATAGGAAATGAGTTCAATTAGCCACTATGGATACTCAGTCTCTGCTCTGTTGACGATGGGGCCTCATCCACACCAATATCCTCTGCTTCAGTGCAGTTGGAGCTTTGTGTGAACAAGTGTCAAACTTCAGTGATTTACATACTGATGCAGGTAGTTTCTAATAGCAGGAATATATGGTTTCTGTTTGGTTACCATAGTTAAATAATGAAGTGTGAGCTGCTTAAATAACATCTGTGTTTTACTGTTTTAAAAAAGGGTGAACACATTCGTTAGAGATTATTTCTGCTGTGCTGAGAGTGATGATGAAAACCAAGTGGATCCCAGTTTCTTTACACAGGTCAAAGCGATGAAGAAAACCTGAGGATCAGCTGGATGGAAATCACTGACACAGCTGACAACATGGCTGTTATTAGTAAGTCATTTCTGAGTTTACGTTTTGTTAGACTTCAAAACAAATGTTATTTTTTACGTGTTGTATTGTGTCTCCTCTTTGTGTGACACGATGCAGGATCCACAGACACACACCAGGCTGAGGTAAACCACAGTCACCTTTCAGCAAATGTGTAAAAATCATTTCTCTCTGGACACAAGCTCTTCTGTGATCAAACAAATCAGCATGTGGAGTCATAAATAACACAAATCTGTAATGTAGGACTGGGTAAGTACTGGACTAACTACATGACGGGTTAATTTAACCCAACATTTTGTGTTTTTTCTTAATTTTTTTTTAACCAAACATTTAATTGTTTTTACATTTTGTGTATTTTACTCATCATTTTGTTATTTTTACTCAGTGTTTTACTGTTTTTAACTCAACATTTTACTGTTGGTACTCAGTGCAGGGTGAAGACTGTCTGTCTTATTGGGTTAAATTAATCTGGTTTGTATTATTAGACTCATATGTTTTCAGTTCTGGGTAAAAACAACACGTTATCTTCTCAGCGTGCCTGTTAGTCCCCAAAATGACATTATTATTTTCTATTTTATCATCGTTATAAAAGCATATATGTATTTATTTTATAGCTACTGTGATACAAACACAACCTGATTTGTTTTCCAAATAAAAATGTACACAGTATAAAAGGAGGGCAATAATATTATTATTATAGTACAGAGCACAACTCTTAAACATGATGTTAAATAAATTATATTTTTAACACCAAATGTAAAAATACAATCCAGTGTCAGAGTAAGTTGTTTTTTTTTTGTTGTTGTTGCAGTTTACTGAGTAAAAGCTCACTTCCTCCCAGTAATAATCCACAGACACTGTCAGCACTCATTCCTCCATCCTGTGTGTCTCCCCAGGTCAGTCAGTGGAGGGGGAGGAGGTCTGGGACATGTTTACGGCAGGTCAGGATTAAGGAGACCAAATCCAACCTGCTGTTTCTCAAGGCCTCAGAAAGCTGCATTGGATAATTAAACTGTCGAGACATGGGGTCCTTTCTTCTTGGACGACACTCTTCTTGTTCCCTTCCCGCCGTTTAATTTGTTCGGACAGTGAGGGCAAACCTCGGGCTGGACAGGCTTCCAGCTCGACTGCACCGCTGCGGCGTGTCTGCAGTGGCTGCGAGAGTTCAGAGGTCGGGGGGTCGAGAAGGTAGAGCCATCAGGGATGAGCCGGGTCAAGCTATTTAAGTCAATATTGCTCACCCTGTCTGACAGCCACAGTAACACCTTCCTGATCCACCCGGCCAGTGGACAAAGGAGGCGGCGTGTGCGACTCATCAGCGAGGGATTGTGGGCTCGGGCTGCTGCAGAAGTGCTGCAGGGGCAGAGGCATGTGTCCGAGGGTCCCTGTAGAGCAGGCATTACAATGAAGGACTCACTGGTGTTGACCTAGCCCCGGGACACATGTGTCACCAGCATGGCCATCAATACTTGCATGTCATCACATTTGCACTTCAAAAATATGAAGCACAATTTAATAGACTCAAAGAGCAGCATTTATATCCAGCTCTGCTGCAAAGCTGCTTTTTGATGTTATTTGTTTTGTTCTTTTTCACCTACACAACATATTTATTTCATGTCTTACACACTGTACAGAGATGCAGCATTAAACACACATTAGACACACTCCATCCAAATGTGGTGCAAAATTAAACCACTATTTTTATGCAAATATTAAAATTTAAGACAAATAGCTAAAGATGTGCACTGTTCATAACTTCTTCATATTCAAGAAGACGTAACAAAAGGACGTATTTAAAAACAACAACCATCAGGCCTCAGTCAGAGGAAAACCAGGGGAAAAACCATAAACTGATTATAAGAGATGGACATGATCACTGCGACATCACCTGCTGGTTTGTGGACATTTTAAAACCAGGAGTTTAATGTTTGAATGCTGCTTGTTGTTTTTTAGGAGCCAGATGTGACCATATTTGGATATAAATGAAGAAGTGAGGAGGTGGGTCTGACCCTTGAACCTAAGGACACTGTCCAATGTGTATGAGACTGGAGTTCACCGATGAACGAGCCTCCAAACCAGCTGTAAATCACTGGAGACCAGACCTGTCAATCAATCTAACCACACACCTGAATCTTCCTCTTTTTGAAGCCTAATATCTCCTTAATGATGAAATGACTTTCAGATGATCCAGATCTCTGAGAGGAAGAGCTGACATTAGCCAGTGACATCACAATGACTTACAAAAGATATATATTGACTGAGTATTTCATGATTGAAATTTTTTTGCAACCTGCATATTGCGGTCATCGGTGGTATTGCACCTTTTTGCACTTCTGCTTTGGCTTCATGTTTGAGTCCTGGTGGCTACATCCATTTTTCATATTCAATGTGAAAACGTTTTTTGCCGCCATTTTTCATTTTTCCATTGAAATATTTTCTGTTTTTTTTCCATTTTGTTTCTACTCTTCAAACCTCAACTGAGTGCATTAATGTTTTTGCAGCAATCTAATTCACAACAACCATTAAAACAGATGGATGTTAACTTATTTATGCTCCATTAGCACCTATATACTTTTTTTTTTAAGTGAAATTCAATTTTTCAGCCGTATACAAAAAGAGGTCTGTGGTGTGTACATAGTATGTTGTGGTGTAGACACTGAATAAACTATCAGTGTGTCCAGTGTAGTAATGGCATCAATCAGCAGGCTCCACACACTCTCTCTCTGCCCTCCTGGCCCCTTGTGTGAGGTCAATCGTCCCACCTCTTCCCAAGCTTATAAAATGTCCCTTATCAATATTTTAGCACATCAATTGTAACCCTTGGTAAACACATCTCCTGAAAAGTAAATTATCAGTGGACACAGTCACTGGGGATTGACTGTCTGGGACGCTGTCAGGGCTTTCTCTCTTGTGTTTGCTCACACACTCTGTCAATTCCATCTTTTGAGTGGGGGACCAATAGATTCCAGCAAAAGCTCTTGTTGAGGATTTTCCAAACTAAACAATGCCCTGGGCATATTGTATTCTCAGGAGGACTGTTGGCCAAAGTAAGATATGCTTCAATTCCCACACTGCTGAACACTGAGCGGCACAGTTACAAGTCCATGCACACAACAGAGTGTGGATTTTTTTTCATTCGAGTGTACGTAAATCTAAGATACAGAAGTCTGTTAAAGGAATAGTTCAGTATTTAGGAAAGAAGCTCATTTGTTTTTTTGCTGAGAGTTAGATGAGATGATCGACACCTACTCTCATAAGCATGGTAAACCGCAAGCTAGTTAGCTTAGTTTAGCATAAAGACAGGAAACAAGGGTAAACACCTAGCTTGCTAGCATCTCTACAGCTAGCTAATTCACTAGTTCAACAAGAACAAAAGACTTTTTCTTAGCCGCTGCACAGTGACGATATAAATTTCAATCACTGTGAAACTAAAATGCACATTTACCAGCGAGGTTTCCACTGTTAGCCATAAATGGATAATGTGTCCATACTTATGTTGGCTCCATCGCTCAGAGCTGCACAACTTATCACAACAGCTGTCATTACACATGGTCATTAGCTGCACCTATTTATAGCAGTTGAAGCAATAATTCATCACCTGTACCTGTAAACCATCCTCAGTGATCATATGTGTTATCATTATGTCAGGAAGATGATCAGTCTTCTAATGAAACAGACTTTACAAAGGAAGGTAAAATGAAAAGAGCACCAGAGGCAAACTGTGGCTCAAATCAAAATAAAAACAATACAGTAAATGCACCCAAGCAAAAATATGTCATAAATGTGACATTGATTTTTTTTCTTCTTCTTGTGTATCTGTGTGTGTGTGTGAGTGTGTGTGTGTCTGTGTCTGTGTCTGTGTACTGCAAAAAATAACTGCAATCGAATTGGCAAAGATCCTAAACACTAAGTTTGACCTTTTGTCACTCCGAGCTATCTCTAGTGCGTACACCTGGTTGGAAGTATGTGTCTAACCACCCACATTGTAAATAAATACCAGTTTATGTGCTGGAAAGGGTCTGTGCACTTTTTCGACACACTTTTTTTTCCCTGCATTGGTTAGAAAAGCCCTAAAAACAACAACAACAAAAACCTGTATGAGTATCAGTTAAACTGTAAACATATCAAACGAATGAGATGTAACAGCAACCATTGCAAGTAGCTTTTACTGACAAATAGTTACAATTCATTACTGCACCGCCCTCTAGTGGTGGAAGTAAAGTGACATTTTTGTGTAGTGTTGGGAGGAGCTCAGGGTGGATGGATAGGTCCACAAAACCTATAACACAGGAGGCTACTCAGCCCATAGACTGTATGGACGTAATCACCATGACATCATTGGTTTGTGGACTCCAGAGGACACTGTCCAATGTGCATGAGACTGGAGTTCACTGGTGAACGAGCCTCCAAACCACCTGTAAATCACTGGAGTCCAGACCTGTCAATCAAACTAGCCACACCCCTAAATACTCCATCAGATCATTAATAAGAACTCACTTTAGCTAATGACGTCAAAATGGCCTGTGAAAAAAACATTACTGAGCATTTCTTGATTGAAAATTACATTTTTTGAATTGAAGTCAAATGGATGCCAAATGTAGCTACATCCATTTTTCATATACAGTCTATGAGTCAACACTGACTTTAAGTGTTCAGTATTTGAACCATGGCAGCAGAGGGTCCACTACTTAACCTCCTAACATCCACATCATTCCTGTTTTTATATTCGTTTAGATTGAGGGATTTGCTTTGAGGATGTTAATTAGAAAGCTTTAGAGGTTCTGATCTAACTTCATATTTATCAGATGGCACCAATCTAGCAAATAAGCATTTCCCCAAAAGCTAGCTCCAAAGGACTTAGAGTGTAAGCAGTGTATTTAAAAATAATGTTTTGTTGCTTTCTGAAACCAAGGACTTTGACAAATGCCCACATGAAATACACTCACATATTTGTTGTACATTTCATTGTATCTTGTGTATAAAGGCATTCTATTGTATTCTATTCTCTCATAGCTCTACTGCTACTTGTTTGTACAATAAAGCAAACAGAGTGTAATGAAAGTGCAGATGATCAGGGGATGGTGGACAGACCTGCAGAGCAGGAGAGCTTCATCACACTGAGACGATGATCATCGGTGTGTGAATTTCTTCAGGCAGTCAGAGGCAAAGTTAGCACGCAATAAGATTAGATTTTAATTCTGGAAATTCTAATTCTATAATGAGTCCATGCTGCTCAAATGTATTGTATTGCTGTAGTAGTCAGGCTGAATTGTGATAATTATTTAGTGTAACTTGGTCTGAAATAGTGAACTTCCTGCGCTGTAACCACGAGGAAACAAGGAGGAAGAGCTTTCTGGCCCGATCTGCAACATTGTGCTTATACGCTGCTCCACAGGGAAAAACCATAGCAAAGAAATTCACGTCAGACACTGAACATCAGGAGAATAGCTGCATATAATATCAAGTGTTGTAGCAGATAAAACAGCGCACACTTGCAGAAATATAAAAATACAGAAAATAGACAGTGGTTCTGAATCAGTTTATCAGTAGTAATAATGTGAAGCTTCAGTCACATCACTGACTTTGCTTTACAAAACCACCTCAACAGCCACAAGCGAGGCATTGCTCATGTCATCTGCAAATCACAAATCGTAGCTCCTGACGCGAACCGCTGCACAGAAGCCAAGTGCCAAAGGGCTCTGGCCAAAGCCAGCATCAGACTTTAAAGTGATTTTGAAACAGCGAGCAAAGGAGGGGCAGAATTTGCCTCGGAGCCTCACATAGACAGAGCTTCAATCTTCAATGGTATGGAAAAAAAGAAAGAAAAGAAAGACGGGAAAAAAAGATGAGAAAGGAGGAGGGGGGGAGAAACAGTAGCATGGCCAGCTCATCCATCATTTCTTTAAAAGGTCAGGATTTTGTAGGTGGAATTGGGAAGAGCAGCGAATTGCAGATGCACCGAACAGCAGGGTATTTTCCGCTGCCATGACCAGCTAAGGAGAGCTCCTTTAAAACACATCTGCCAGTAAACATTTTGGCCTGACTCTGGGTCATCTCTCCTGTCTGGATGAGACCCAGCAGAGCGTGAAGATGTACCTGCACAAACCCGGAGACCAGCTTAGTCACTTCAGACTTTCCCTTTTAGCCTCGGCACCTCCGCTAAAGTTAATAGTTGTGATGATACAAACTGTGGCAACTCCTGGATTCTGAGATGTTTTATCACCTCTCTCACTTTCAATTTACTGTTTTTGCATTGTATGTACAATCCAATTCTGCTAAATAGTTTTTTTTTTTAATTTACAAACTGCACTGCACCTGAAACCGTGGCACTAACACAGCAAACGAGTAAATGAAATGTCACTCGGAATGATACGTAATTATAAAACTACACGTCTCCAAGGTACATTTGGAAAAATCCAGAGGAAATGGGGCAAAGAAATCGCCAGTGAGGCCCGTCTGAAGTAAAGCCCATCAGCGGCTAAGTGCCTCTTTACCTCCTTCAACCACTAGAGACGAGAGGGTGGAGGGGGGAGTTAAAAAAAAATGACCTTCTGGCATTATGGACGGGGAGAAACAAATCAAACGCACGTCACTCATAACAGACACGCACACTTGTTCAGACTGTACTGTACTTACAGAGGAATTCAGTGCAGCACTTTCTCTGCCACTGACAGAGTGATGAAAAGGTTGCTCTCCAAGAGGAAAAAAAAAAAAAACATAGATGGTGAGAGGGACAGATGTGAGCTTGGTTATAAGTCTCTCCATCAGCCCTGTAGATGCCGCTCAGACACCCCTGGGACACACGGGAACATCTGGAAGGAATTGTCAATGGGATTGATACAGTATCTGGAGTAATAAAAAATGAATTTCCCTGCCGCGATATAAACACAAATGACCTGAGCCGTGATGCATTTGCTCAGATCCGCTTTGATCCCCTCCACCCTGTATCTGTGTCTTCCTCGCTCTCCCTCCAATGGGTTTTCACTATAAGCAATGTGCACACACTCTGAGCAAAGTCGACAATTGCAAATAGTCCCGTGGATTGTGCGGATTCAGAGCCACCGGTGTTAGGAAAACCATCGTGGTTGAATTTACTCACTGGTTACTGATCCCAAACACCTGTTTAAAGGTCTCTTAATATGAGAATTAAAAAGAAAAAAAAAAGCAGATGGTGCTTTATTACCTTCCTATAGAGATATAACAAGCACTAAAGCTGCCGTACAATCTTTGAACAGCCTGCGCGCTCGGCTAGACACGTAAAAGAGAAGTGATACATTAAACATGAATTGTTCGAAGGACACAGACTACATAAAAGCATGCGGTGACAGGGTCAGAGGCATTGTGCACGACGTGAGTGGAGGGGACAGATTTTGCAGAGAGTCTTTTAATGTGCGCGTTTGTGCTTAACATTGTTTAGAGCTCAGTGATTTGAGATTTAGTACCACAGGGGGCGGCCCGGGGGCATTTTTATGATGAGCTTCGGAAAATGTCGCCAAGCTCTTGAAGGTGGCCGTTTCTTTCTTCTGCTCGAGGCGGAAAAATCTTTTACTACGACGGGAACAAACTGATAGAAAAAAAAATAAAAAATCTCAAAGTTTTTTTTTATTATTTTTTATTTGACAGATCCACAACCTCCTGCCCGCTGCCGCTGAGCGGTCAGCGAGGTGTTTAAGTTGCGGCCTTGAAAGTTGGCGCCGAGAGCTCAGCCGGTACATCACAAATGATTCCCGGGCTACGAGTCAGGTTCAACCCCGCCAGCCTGCCTCCAGGGACCTCTTCATTATCTGTCATTAAATGTTTTTAAGTTTGCATAATTGATCTTCTCCAATAAGTCGTCATTGATTTATGGAGGTCTGGGCTGAAGGAGGAACTGGTTAAAAATTCATAACCCTGCTACGCGTCTTCACAATCCATTAGCTGCTCCTGGACCCAGAGTCCTTCCATTGATTGACCTTGTGCCGAGAATCTCATGGACTCTGCATTTTTCCCTCTTTTATTGCACTGTGGGAAGAGTTATGTTTTGGCTTTTTTTCCCTCTTTCTCCTTCAGATAGCTTTGATTTTCTCCCTCTCCTTATTGCCGTATGTCTTTCCTCTCCGCCTAACACGCCCTCTGTTTCTGCTTCTCCATCTAAACTGAAGTCCTTACTCGGAGACGATGAATAAATAAAGCATGTTCCATAAACAGCTTTCCACTATTATTTAAGCTTCCAGGACCTCGCACTCTGACAGCCTCTCTTCCCTGCCATCAAATTCAAGTGTGTAAATTTTCTAAAAGGCTCTGAATGTTTCATGATGATTTCAGGGAATGATGGAGTAATAGCTGAATAGTGAAGCTATTACTTTTAATATTTATATTGAGTGCTTTGAATCATTAATGTGACAGGATGTAAAATCAGAGCTGCGGGACGTATGTACTTCACAACCACTGCCACTTGGCAAAAAATATTTGTTTTCCTGAGCAGCCGGTTCCAAACTGTTGTGAGCGACCCATCGGGGCGTATGGGTGACGCTCCTCTTCCATGAATTTTAATCTTACCTTGAGAAAAGGCAATTCTTGGAAAGCATTAGTTCATATGGAGTATGTCTGAAAGAAATTGCAACAAATCTTTGTTGTGGTTTGTTTACGATTCAGAGGTCAAGTTATTTCGGTGCCTGGGACCAGACTCCTTTTATTTTCCTCAGTAAAACTGAGACACGTGTTCACTCCAACGTATGGAAGCCGGTATGTGCCAAAGAAAGAAAAAGGACATTTAAAAAAATGAAGAAAAATAAAAGTAATACTAGTGTTAATATAATACATTATAACATAATAATTTACTTTGTATTTTCTTAGTTACTAGTTACAAAGTTACAAGAAATCTGAGGATTGTGGTGTTTATTAATTCATTTATTTATTCATTCATTGCAACTGGTGGAAAACCGGCTTCAGTTTGGTTTATAGCAGCTCATTTGAAACCAGCGAACAAACAAATACAAACCCAATTATAATTTGTTTAATTTAAAGTCATAAGATAAGCTGCTGTTAAAATTACAAGATAAGTTAGACGTTCAAATTGTAAGATACTGATGTTAAATAAATATAAAATGAGTCAAAGTTAAAGACATAAGTCAAAATTAGGAGATATATTGTTTGACACTAAGTACAATTCTAACTCCTAAAATATCTAATGACAGTCTTCAGTTGTGTCAAAGGATAAATTAAAACTTTGACACAACTGAATATAATCACAACATACTACGTTACAATTGTAGTTGGTATCTAACAATTTTGTTACTTTTTCAGTTTTGACTTATAACTTTAATTTTGACTCAGTTTATATTATATTTACATAATATCAATGTCTTTTTATTTTTAAATTACCATTGTAATGAATGTTTTTTCTTGTTGCAAATGTTTATAATTTTATGTTGGTTTGTTTATTCATTTGTTTACTTTCCTCAAATGAGCCTAAAAAGTGCAAGTACTTCACTACATGATATGTAGAAAAGCAAAGTCAGGATTATTATTATTAATTTAATTTTAAAAATATTAATGAACACCATGAAAAGAATTATTATATCTTACTTTACTGCTTTCTACTACTAAACTACTTTATATGTAACTCAACAGTTACTTTAATGAAAGTAATATTATTTTTAACAATTGTTTATTGAGTTTAGATTTCAGAAACATGAAGAACACAGTGAGTGAAGTGGTTCAGTAAAATGAATATAATAAAATTTGATTACAGAGACAATAACTATTAACAATAATAATAACAAAACAACTATTTCAGTGTGTGTTACCTCCCAAAATATTTTACCCAAACCTCTGCATGTAGTGTGGTACAGACGAGCTTCCATATAATGTATTTGTCAGTAGGAAAACAAATTCCTGAGTTACAATGGTAAGATAGTAATTTCAACATACATTCCTTTAACTTTGAAACCTATGTTTTCTTGGACATTTTGTAAATATTTTATGGTAAGTTATCAATGTGATATACAATAAACGTCATAGTACAACTCCACCAGGCATCATTCCTGTCACATCGTACCATACAATATAATAATTTTGTCTTCCTGTGGCTTAAACTGATTCGTAAGTATCACGAGACAACTGGAATTTTCATCATGTCTCATAGTTTCCCTTTATCAAAAACATGACATTGTTTTGTCAACCTCAAATCCTCCATTATTTATTTATTTTGGTATAAATGGGCTTCCATACAATTTTTGTAATATGACCATTTCACTGTTTATTTTCCAAGTTTTTATTCTTAAAATTATTCACTGAGGACTGCTGCTGGTACCACTTGGTAAAGTTCAACTGAAACATTTACTACTTTTCAAAGTTTGAAATTAAATTTTATTTCCATGAAAGTGAAGCGTGCCTGCAGAAAAGCTCTGATGACATTAGCTGTCAGGTGTCAGGTGGTCGTCTTCACTCATTACTGGCAGAGGTCTTCACAGATTTGAAGCTTTGGTTCTGGTGTTGTTTTGTCCCTTTGAGCTTTAAGTCTGTGTCTCCTGTGCTGTGTGGAGCCTTGGCAGTTAAAGGCCAGTTTATTCTTGCGGGTATCAGGCAGCCTCGTCCTGAGGGAACGAGCTCTTTCATGCACAGTTAGTGCACTTGACTCAGCATGGAGACGCTCTCAGATGGAAAAGCCATGTTTAGAGGACGTCTTATGAGACATTAAAGCACCACTGCTCCATTGTTTTAGCTCTTCCTAAATGTCACTTTCCTCTCCTGAGCCTGCCCTTCACTGCGATGTTGTGGGACACATCACAGAGAAAGGCCTTTTCCGGGCTCCCACTGTGGGTCCATTTGAAAGGAGGAAGAGATGTAAACTCCCCGCTCTGACCATTACTGTCGTCCTTATCTGTTTACTTTCCATGTAATATTTATGGAAAGAAAAGCAGGACAAATCAGGCAAATTATGGCCTCTTTAGAATACATTTTTATCAAGTGTTTGCTTCATTTCCTCCAGTTCATTCATGCTTTTATGTTGCTAATTTTACTCTAATCTTCTAATATCCTTTTACAATCAAGTGTGGTTAATTCCCACACTTGTTGGGTATATGATTATTATTAAAAATGCTTGTTTAAGATCCAAAAAGAAAGTTCATTTTCTTTTATGACTCTATCTATTCCTCTAATATCAACACTGACACTAAAAATAACACACAGAGCCAAAATAGTCCCATTTGTAGTTATCACAGAAAGAAAAACAACCTTCACTCTTTGAATTTAAAAATACTTTTAAGCAGAATAATACATATATATGAAAATATTACAGCCTGAGTGGAGTCAAGAGGTCGTTCTCTTTAATAAAAAGGACCGTCGCTCCATTTGTACTGATGTGTTTGTGGCCTTGGACCGACAAAGATATCTGTCATTGGGATGTTTCATAAATTTTCAGTCGTAATACAACCCAATCGCCATTTGGAGACTGAGGTGAACTGGGGCTGCATTATACAGTGACGTCCAACCATCTGAGTCCACATGAGAAGTTGGAGGAAGGACAGAGATGAGCTGAACTCAATAACTCTCTGTGCTTCTTTAAAGTTTATGTTTATCCACTTAGAATAGCAACTGAAACCAGACTGCTGCGGAGCCACCACACCAATCTGGTGAATTTGAAAAATAAAAATTAGATTTACCGCGAGTGTCGAGGCGGGTGACCCTCCCTCTGCTCGGTGATGCTGCTTTAGGTGCACGGTAATGACTTGTGTGGATTCAAATGTTGGTATAATTGTGAAAGAAATACTGTGACTGGAACAGATGTATCATATAGGCTCCGCTCGGACCTCTGAGAGCAGGTGTGTATTTGGGTAAATCTGTACTTATGGGGTCCGCTATTAACAGCCAGTTGTTTTCGTGAGGACATTTCTGGATGGATTTTGGGCTTGGTGGTCCAGGTGAGTTTTAAAAGTTTAATCACATTCACTCCCTGTTGCAGCAGTTTCAACCAATGGTTTCAGTCCATCCACCTGTCAATCAATCTGCTGTTTGCAAAACAGTTCAGATCACCACCAGGTAACACTGACAGAGCAGTATCAGCTAATCAGGGAACAGTATTATTAGTTAATACTGTATCACACTGTAAAGTCTGGTTCATTTGATTCTGATGTTAGTTGAGTTGCAAATGGTTCAATTAGAAACAACTTGTTACTGTGTTGAGGTTTTTTGAGCATCACCCCTCTTCAGTTGCTAGATGATGATGTAATCGTCAACAAATTTCTGTTGCTGGATTGTGTCTTGTCATTTTTGTTTTTCATTTTGATACATGTAATGGCTTCTTTTTGGAGACATGCTACACACTAGCGTAACATCACGGGTATAGGCCCCGGTGCAATTATTTTTTTTGTGCCCCCACCTGCACCCGAAACACAAGCGCACCTCATGCACGCTACACGCAGGCACGCACGCGTGTACACACACACACACGGACACACACGCACAGCCACTCAAGAGAGGCTAGGCTAACGCTAAAAGTGATACTACGTTTTCTCGTCAATTTTTCACTTGCTTTTTTTCTTGCTGAAATGAGAAACAACTCACCTCACGCCATCGCGACTCATCATGACTGACAGGGATCAACGTGATTGGACAAATGATAATTTTCCTCCTCCCATACCAGCCACATACCTGCACCGGTTGCACCGTCCATATTTACACCACTGATGCTACAGTATTAACATCTTACATAATTACAAAAAATGTGTCTTTGAGCATGAGCATCCATGTTTGTTTGTTGTTTTAGATACTTCGGTATTAGTATGTCAGACATGCTGCTATCTGGTGACTCTTTATTCTCAGTGTCCCCTGCTGTAATACTTACCTATTGGTGCTTTTCCACTGCATGACCATAAACACCTCGACTGTACTCAGCTCGCCGTGGTTGTGTTTCCATTAGTGGATAGTCCCTCAAAGGAGGAGAAAGTTCATGAAGTAAACGTCAGAATAAATGTTGTGGTGTCACAGAAAGCAGTTTGAAGATGGTTTCACATGAGATATTAGTTGTTTTAACTTCAAATATATTTTTAATTCATAAAGTTAGAGTCTGGTTAAAAAGTTGCTCCGAGGTTCCTACAACCTCTGTCAGCTGTACCACCGACTCTGACATCACTTTTTTTTTCAGCTCTCACTTTTAAAAATAATTTTAACCTTGCACCAAAGTGCTGTTATTGTAAACTGGACCGATCTATTTAGTGTTTACCCCCAAAGCAGAAACTAGTTATTCTGAGTATAACCGTGCAGACTGTGCTGGCTTGATATTGATGACTCAGTGATGATTCTGACCAATAAGATTTTAGTACCTGCTAGCACCTGGTCCATCCCTTTATTCTAACCACAGGAGAGCAGATACTAACAAGTGGTACCAGGTTCCAAGTTCCTTTTGCCAATGGAAAACCAAACCAAACCAACTAGAGTTGAGTTGAGGTGTGCTGGATCCATGCAGTGGAAATACTATTTGCTCATCAGGTCAAAACGTACTGAAGATTTGTCACTGTTCTGATTGTGATTAACTGTCAGACTTAAAGTAACGTTACATCCACCTCTCCCGATAATGTCACATGAGTTTATCCTTTATATAAATGTATGGGAGCTCTCTGCATGTTTGTAGGTTGTTTTTTGACCAATCTGTTCGTGCTTATTGTTTAATACTCAGATTTATGATTGTAGCTGAGTTTAGCTTAAACCTATGGAAAGCTACCAGTGCCAGATAACATTACTGACAGAGAACTAACCTAACTTAATGCAACTTAAGGCCAAACAGCAAATTTACTTAAGAACAGGAGATTTAAAGCAGTGGATAAATCTTCTCTGATGCTCTCGGTTGCTGTAGCTTCACTACTACTGAGGAGCAGCAACAGTTACCATCACAAAGAAGCTTCTCCAGTTCTGACAGTGAGGGTGACCTGAAACACTAACATCTGAGGCTTCAACACCAAAACAGTGAGCTGAAAGATACTCAAATTGTCTGTGCATGGTTGTGTCCTGGTAGACTTGTGGTCAAGGTCAAAGGTCACAAACAAACCCTCTTGCCCTTTTACAGACTTAAAATCAATGCGAAATTCAACAGATAAGGAAAAAAAATATGAATAAATAGAAGAAAAAAGGAAATGTCAGAATCAGATGGGAATAAAAGTCAGTGCAAAGAGGTGGATCGTCAGTAGTGATTTAAAACTCCCTCTGGACTGAACAGTCCTAATATGAACATGATTGTGACCTCTAGTTCTTGGAGGATTTAACATCACCTGGTTAGTTTACCTCAATGCTGTGCAGTGCATGTAGGGACAACAAGTCAGACAAAGGTGCCAAGACATTTAGGATTTAAAAAAAACAAGCAACAAAATCTTGAAGTGGATCCTGAAACTGACAGGAAGTCATTGAAAAGAAGACCTGGTCGTGGACGTGGAAGAAGATGTGGTCACCTCGACTCTAAGTGATGTAGAAACAACTGGTCTAAAACACATTACAAAGAGAGGATGCCTTTACTTTTGCTGGAAAGTTTGAAGATTTAACCACCAAACTGATGCATTTCTCAAATTTGAAAGAATGATCAATAAGTTCGCCAAGATCTTTAACAACAGGATTGTAAGAGGCTAACGGGCCAAGAGCTCTACCAACACCATCCAGTAGATCAAGTTTTCCAAACAGTTTCAGTTCTACCTTTTCCTTTCAGATACATTTGTGAGTCATCTGCAAAGTAATGAAAGAAATGTTGTGTTTTTTAAAGACAGAGCCCAGTGAAAGTATACATGGTGATGGTGTTGCAAGGAAAACATGCTACAAAAAAAAACACCACTAATCTTTGAAAGAAAAGAAAACTGCTTCATTGTCAAGATTCAAAAAAATAATGAATCCTCTGAAATGTCTTGCCACCATTGTTGTATTTGGACATCTTATTGTCGTCTTTCAGCCCCTGACGCTGCTGGCAGTGTAAATCCCAACCACTACCCACTGATTTAAGCAGCGCAGAGTTCTGACACCGTGCAGCTGCTAATACACCCACTGATCATCTACATAATTAGTGATTTTCATCATGCTTACATGACAGCACTAATTATTCACTTTGTTACAGTTGCTGCCATTGTGTGTTGTAAAAGTAACACTGAGAACTTCAAGGTCTGTTTAATATTCAGGTGCAGCAACATTGTCAACATCCTGTGTGAAGCAGTCGGGAAGATTTCTTATCGATCTGCTGCATGTGATACATGCAGGCCCCATTGTGAAGCCACAGTGCACTTTATACAGATGGATGATTGACAGCCAGTTGTATTTCCTCAGAAGAGAGTGAACCAGTGAACCTGGTTAATAAAACATTAGAAGCGCCCGAGAGGCCTGGCTGCAACGAGGGGTGGGGGGGGGAAGGGGTCACTGGTGTTCAACCACCATCACGGCCTCAGAGCGAGCGCGGGATCTCCCCATCCTCCAAAGCACATCACAGGGGGTCCATGTGGCCTCATTAAAATCAAGGAGATCACATGTAAGGACCAGAGGAAGAGGGCTAGTCCCAGCTCAAAGCGCCCGGACTCCCAGGGCATTACTCTTTGAGGAAGCGCCACTGGAGAACACAGGGATAAAGCCTCAAACCGTTAAAACAATGGACATTTAACACAGCCTCTGCACTCTCCCTTCTCCACGACTCATTCAGCTAATGCTTCAAAGAAAGCGCCGCCGCTGCCACGGAGCTATACCCTGACTCGGATTGGAAGTGAGCCATGTCAAGTTCACCTGATTTGATTTCTTAGATAACCTCGTTGGATGGTGAGATAAAGACTGGCAGCTCACTGTGTTGTGTGGTGGTCTGAGCCCTCTTTACTTTGGATCTCCTCCATACTCGGAGACACTTCAGGATCTGTTAGATCTCCACTGCTCTCCACGCACAAACAATCGCCTTTTTTCATTCCATTCATTACCAGGGAGGGAAAAAAACACTGATATATGCAGCTACACTGCATAATTGGGCCGTTTTTATTGAACTATTTATTTTTCATGATATTTCAATAATTTACATGGTTGATTGTGTAAAGAGTGGGGGAAGAGTGAGCTGTTAGGCCCGTTTTCTAAGTCATTGCGTTTGTTCAGCTGTCTGCCTCACTGTCGCATGCATTTCATCTTTTTCCTCCTTTATTTACTCTGGTCTTTGGACGCCTTCCTAGTCATGTATTAAAGCTTTGCAGCTTGGCGGCGACAGTGCGGCTGTCAGAGTTTGTGGGGAAGAGGAGGAGGGTGGAGGATGGAG
>OOFC01015083.1:0-11280 GCA_900323345.1 Pseudochromis fuscus
TCCAGCTCCAGGTCCAGGGAGGTGCGTGTCGGCTGCTCGGCCAGGGAGGAGCGGTACGACTGCTGCTCACACGAACAACACAAAAACAGGCTCCAGATAAAACAAGGGCTAACCACACGTATGTGTACAAGCTCCAGAGCAAATAAACATGCGCACCTGCTTATATCGCAATGTTCTTCTTTCCAATGTGTTTCTGACAAAAGGCGATTTCTTTGGTAAAGTTGAGCTGTCACTGTCACTGCGATATAACTGGAAGGAAAGCAGTCATATTATGTAGAGAGGAAACTCCCACAGAGCTGTGAAAAAACCTGGGGCTGTATCCATAAACATTCCCTTTCTAAGAAAATTCTTCAAATCATGATGCTTTCTCAGAATTTCTCCCTAAAGTTATGACTCGATCCTGGTAAAAATAAAAGCTAAAGAATTTTAGCCCTGAAGAGAGCTCCTCAGGTGAAAACTGTTAGGAGCAGTGAGGAGGACTTTCAGAGACTATGAAGCTACATAAGTAAAGGAGAAAATGGCAGAAGAAATATTCTCCAAACACTGAACGACAGCGAGTTAAAACGCTAAAGTTTGGATCGTGCAGTAATTGTGTTTGTGGTAGAGCTCGATAGAGATGCGATCACTTCTTCAATTAAAGTATCACGACATTAAGATATTTAACTGGAAATATGCAACAGTGCTGCAGTGATCTGGGTTTGTCACAAAGATGATCATCAAACACTTACAGTGATGTCACAGCCACAGATCACACAGTCTGTTCTGTTCCTCCATCCAAATCAGGAGCTGTCACTAATTACAACAGGCGACCCAAACAGTATAACAAAGAATTTTTATGCATTGAAATAAAATGTAAACAGAATGTTTTGAGTACCATAGTAGTTTAAATATTGCCCTAAAATAACATACACTGTCAGTATTAAATTATTCATATTATTTTCAGTTGCTTTTAATTAAATTCTGTGGATTTCTGTATTAACTTAAAGGCCAATAAAAAAACATGGGCAGTGGCCACTGTGGTTTTGGCTGAAGAGGAACTTTCATGTACTATTTTCCACTGTGGTAAAAAATAAATGTCACAAATAAATATAACAACTGTCAGCATGTGAAAACTGAGTTTTCACACATTTTGTAGGATTAAAAATATGACTATTTATTCAACAGAGATGTTCATTATATAAACTACTATTCATAATTAAACAGTGTTTTCATAAAAACTAGATTTTATGATTAGGTTTACTGATTTCATGGTTCGTTGTATTATCACTGAGTGATTTTTTTATTTGTTTGGGATCAACCAATCACATCTTTTTAAAGGATGAGTCACAGGGTTGACCACGCCCCCTCACTCCACTCCTCTGAGAATCTGTCCTAAGCTGAGACTCCTCGCTGGGAATTTTGAGGCTAAGTGAGGAGCTCTCTGAGAGGACTCTCAGCATCTTTATGGATACAGCCCCTGAGCCCCTGACATTCAACAGCGTTAAATCCTTCATTGTTTTTTTGGGAAAACTCACCCTGCAGACGTACTGACTACGAGCACCAGGGGAGAAGGTCTGAGAGCGAACAATGGTGCTGCCTCGCATGAACGGGGAGGCGTGACCCCAGCGCCCGCCCCTTTCCTTAGGCCGGACTCGCACCTGCTCTGGAAACAGGCCCTCTGTCATGGTGGCCTTCTCCACCTGCAGTGAGACGTCACATTGTCATGCAGTCAGTGGATAAAAGTGAGAATGTGCACAGCATCCCTGCTGCAGACTTTACCTTTACAGCAGACATTTTGCTGGCTGGCTGATCACAGCGCCCTCCAGTGGTGATGCACATGCCCTCTGCACACAGACCCTCTGAGCAGGGAGCCGTGAATGCTGTGCTGTTGCTGCAGCCGCTGTCCACCGACTCCGCCTGCCAACTCCTGCAAAGTACACCGTTGTTATGACAACACACTAACTTGTTGGCGGCAAAAAGAAGCAGCAAAAAAGGCAACATTTGGTCACCTTTCAGATGCTGCCTCCCCTGGCTCGTCCTTCTTCTCCAACCTCTGCAGCTCCAGCTCTGCATCCCGCTCCTCCAGATGCGTGGTGGTGGTGGTGGTGCGTGACAGGAGAGTGCTCACAGTGTCCTGGAACATCACAAAGCAAACTCTCAAACACTGTCAACATTCTCCCTCCCTTCTCCACCAACACCTCATGTTGGCTGAAGCTGCAGCGTCAAGGATCGTTACACACATTCTTGTCAATTACCTGCTCGCAGAAGCTGCACACCTGCAGACTACACACTAAAAGCTGCTTGGCAACATTAAGAAGGACAAATTTCCCCAAAGGGTGTGGCGGGTGTACTTTATAGCTTAAAGGATTTAATTAAGCAAATGAGTTTTTTTCTTCTGGTAACGCTTCAGGATCTGTTTTTTTGGTGGCCTTCCAGCAGGTGGATGGATTTGAATACTCCGCCGCATTTTCACACATCTATAAATAACTCTGTATTGTCAGGTCCCACACACATACACACACACACTACATTTTTTTACCTGATTCTTATCTGAGGAATCACTGTCATGCTGTAAAAAAAACAAAAACAAGTGTGTTTACCATGGCTCTGGGCCTTTGCTCGTCATCCAGGCCGTCATGATGTCTGCGGTGGCTCTTCTGCTCTGGCCTCTGTGACTCTGTCCCACTCAACATCTGGACTCGGAGCCAGTGGTAAACCATCTCTGCACTTCCCTCACAGTCTGCCAGGCTCACCTGAGCAGTGCCCTGCAGGAACACAAAGACATTTCATTACATGGAGGAAATCAGAACAGTAACTTTAACCACTGACAGTGAGGCTGTTGTTGCTGCTGAGCCCTTCAGACCCACCAGCAGCTCCTCCTGAGCCTGAGGTCCCAGCGAGCAGATGGACATTTGGAGAGCGCACACCGCCAGGGCGTTTGCGGGGACAGGAATGCGGAAGCCTTCGTTGAAACTCATCTGACACTGTGGCTCCAACGCTGTGCAACAGTAAAACGCATAGGCCCTGCCAGCGTCCAGTGGAATCAGGTGCACCTTCACGTACCTGAACACCAACAAATTCATTCATCAATATTCACACAGACTGATCCATAATAATTATGCTACTATACTTGTGCACAGTCAGAGTTTGCCCAGGTATAATCCAGCAGTACTGATGCTATCGACTGAACGCTGTAGCCCTCCTGTGGTGAAACAATATCACATATCTAGGATAAATATGGATTTTCAGGTATTTCAGAACATTTACCTTTTTTTTGCCTCCAAAACATGATTTCATTTCAAACTAAAGAGACTGACATGAGGGATGATCATCCTTCTTCCCTTCTAAACCTTTGCAAAACAGCAAATAAGCTTTTCCAAAACTATTATCTTTTATTACCAGAGCTGAAAGTACTCACACTTTATAGCCGTCTCTCACAATTGACCTGTTCAAATTCTTGAGCTGTAGCAGATGCAGTCGGAGAGACTGACAACTGGACTCCCACCTGTGGAGTGGAGAAAAGTTAAAACAAAGAGGATACAGAGTGAATATACAGAGAGAGTGACAGGGCATGAGCTCACCACCCACACACAGTCTACTACTAACAGTTTACTCACAGCAGTCCCAGCTGGATCTGGGTGGGCTCGCCCACAGACGTCAGCTCTTTCATGTACGACATCTCATCAAACTCCTCGGCCCTTTTGGAGGAACGACAACACAAAATACACAATTAGTTTTACTTTTTTTTCTATATAATTACCTCATTTTATGAAGGTTAAAATGAAAAATACAACTAAGGTTTAAAAAGTTTGTCTTGCTTTTTCTCCTAAAATTAAATCCCACTCTGACATTAGGACGCACAACTGAAGCTTAAAATGGTCTTTATTTTGAGTGTTGCAGTCTTCTTTTCTCTCACTAGGAGGTGCAGAGAGCTTTCTGTTTACATTTTATATTTTCACAGTGAAGGTCGACTTCCTCTCACCTCCTGCCCCAGGCCTCGAACACCCCGCTGTCTGTGGCCAGAGCGTCCTCAGAAACCCCTGCAGACACTCTCCTGGCTCTCCTGCCACTCCTGTTGGCACTGTTTCCCCTCAGAGTCACTCCTGCAGAGCCAAACACAGTTAATTCATCATCGTAGTCTTTAGTTTCTCGGGAGGAAGGGCATTCACTTGCCTGTGGAGGTGAACGCCGCCTGAGGACCACTGTCTCTGTGAAGCTTGTTATCCAGTTGATGCACGGCGGCGGGGCTGATCGTGTCCTCACTGCTCAACATGGCGGTGTGCGACAGGGTTTGCGACTGAGCCCGCAGTCCCTCTAACAGGCCGCGGCCCGCCTGCTCCATGTACTCCTCTGTCATCTGGGTGAGGGGGCAGTCCTGAGGAGCAGAGTGGTAGGGCGTGTCCATGGGAGAACTGGGCGGTGACAGGGAGGAGAGCGAGGAGCGGGAGGAGAGCGAGGCCAGGGACTGCGGGGTGTCGTGAGAGCGTTTGGTTTTGTTCTGGGTGAGCGGATCAGGTGTGAACATGGAGCAGTCTCTGGACACGGTCTCTGGGGGGAGCAGGTAACGGAGGTGGGGGTCGAGTGGCTCTCCGGGCCCCTCGTGCCGCTCGTACTGGGGGAGACCGTAGATGTCGCTGAAACTGATGGAGCTCAGAGATCCTCGGCTCGATGCCAGAGAGCCTCGACTGGAGGCCAGAGAGCCACGGCTGCTGCTGGACGACACCGTCAGAGAACTCGCTGACAGGCTGCAGACGAAGGAGAGGAAGGTTGTAAGAAAAGACACAGAGGCTGAAGAAGTAGCACTGAAAACTGCAAGAACGACCAAGTGTTGCACACCTTTTCAGCTGAGAGTGAAGATAGGTGGTGATGCGTGTCGCCTCCTCCAGCTGCCTCAGCAGAGCGTTCCTCTTCTCCTGCTGCAGGATCCTGTCAGGAGGACAAACACTGGTGCATGAGAAACTCCCAGTTCAGGTAAACCATTTAAAAAGGCACTTCTGGATCTATACTGATGGGCAGTATTTCTCTTTAAATCCCCAACTAGCATATCATCATACATTATACAATATCATAACACATCTGTCCTGTTTCTACATCATACAGCAACCAGCGGGTCCACATCACAAAGCACTGAGCTTTTATCTCACAGGATGAACTGGGCTGTGAGGGCACATTCATCTCCCCTTCAGTTAAGCTGACAGTGGATGAGAGATGATACGGTTTCATATGTAAGGAAAGTTAGTTGAGTTATTCACACACACAGTATAGAATGTGCACTGAACTACACTTATCTTAGTTACACTGATGCATTAGTATATTGTTGCCTAGATACCTGCATCTTGCATCAGTTCCATGTTTACAGATCTACTGTGTTACCTCCCAGACTTTACACTGTGCCAAAACTGAAGTAGAACTTTTTGTAGAGAGATGATATTATCCAAGGAACAAAGGTTTTCCATGAATATATCTCAGTTATATTATTTCAGCTGGATAGCGTTACTATGTCACCACAGGAGGGCAACAGTGTCCAGTGTATAGCAAAAGTAGGGTTATAAGTTATTCATTCATTCATTCATTCATTATCCATACCCGCTTATCCAGCTGTGTCACAGGGGTTTGCTGGTCTGCTATCCCAGCTAGCAACAGGTGAGAGGTGGGTTACACTGTGGACAGGTTGCCAGTCTATCACAGGGCTGCACACAAGGACAGATGATGTCCATGCTCACACACCTGTCCAGGTGTGGTTGCTGTGAGGCGACTGTGAGGAGACCATGCTAACCACTGCACCACCAAAGCGCCTGTTTCCAGACTTATTTAAAAGTTCATAAATTGACAAAAGCAATCAATGAGAAGACATTTGATCGTATCTTATAGCTTTCACTGTATTATTGCTGAGTTTAAATGTGTGAGAATATTTTTTCTCCACATTGCACTATTTTTATTGAAGTAGCAGTAAATGGTAATTGTTATCCTTTTAGCCCAGTTTGAATGTGTCCAAAGCTAAAATCCCCCCTGACCCCTTTTTGCCTGTGACAGAGAAAAATGTCATCAGTCTCACCTCTGACTGGCTCCCTGGCTCTGGGAGCTATGGGCCCGCTGCACCTCCTCCTCCAGCCGGGAGCGTTCCTCCTCCAGCTGTAGCAGTGTCTCTGGAGAGTGCTGCTGCTTGCTGACCAGGATGATCTCCTGCAGGAGGGCCTCCTTCTCACGCAGGAGCTGCATGAAGTCCCGGTCGCGGTCTGCCTCGGCCCGCCCTGACCAGCTCTCACTGTCCAGCTGTGCTAGCTGGTGCTGAATGCTCTGCACCCTGAGATATAGCAGAAGGGAAGACTCAGGTACAGGCTCGGACATTTTTCATTTACTCCTCATCCCTGGCACTGGTATGCCGACGCAGATACAACTGACAGATTTACAGTCAGAGGTAAGCACGTACATGCTATGTTCACTTGGTAGCGAACATTGTTTACATAAACTTTGCTGGAGCCAAATGTGCCTGGCACTCATACTCACGTACAAACAGCATAGAGGTCAAATGCCACGATCAAGAATGAATGGGAAAAAAACCAAATTTACTTTGCTTCTCTGGCACTCGATGATCCGACACAACAAACTGTGAGGTCGTAATTTGCAATATACATTACACGTGACACTCAGGTGATAAGTAATTTAATATTATTACAACTTGGCCACCAGACAGTGAGCTACCAAACCTCACCAGCTCTGTGGAAGTGGTTGGAAATACTTGGAGTACTTCTGAAAGACATTTGTAATAATAACAATAATAACTGTGTGTGTGTTATAAAAATAACAGTGCATTCAAGTTGTTATGTAATTGCTAAAACACCCATACATCACCATTAGTCTGAAGCACAAGTTCCCAGTTATGAGCAATATAAATATATATATAAATCAAAATATTCTGACAGTCAATGAAAACACATCACCTTCATTTGTTTTGTTTTTTTCTTTTTTCAAACATTGACATGCCTGGGCAATTTATGATGGATGTTGCATAAAGTTGTATTTGTCTTTCTCAGAGTCACTTTTCAAAGCAAGATCTTGTTTTGTTTTATGATTTCCTTTCTGAAGACTTCAAATTTTCAAGTGATGAGTTTCATAGACTCTAAATATATCTAAATATATCTGCCATAAAGAACACTTTAGTTTAACATGATGATTGATACAATCAGCAGGCAGTTAGCTTAGCTGACCAGAGTTGCTCAAATAACTTTTTGCATTAACATTTTTTAAATAATTATTCAATATTAGTCTAGAGCAGGGGTGTCAAACTCGTGCCATGGAGGCCGAGACCCTGCAGGTTTTCTTTCCAACCATCTCTCCAGCAGCTGATCTCACTGATGAACTCATTCCCTCAAACTGAAGGAGGTGTTCATGATTAAAATCACCCACTTTAGTGACCGGCTGGAAGGAAAACCTGCAGGGTCTCGGCCCTCCATGGCATGAGTTTGACACCCCTGGTCTAGAGACTACTGTTTAGATAAAAAAATGTGCAGAACGATTTAACCTGTAAAAAAGTAAACTCACTTCCAAGATGGTGACATGATATATTTCTATGAGAGCTTCCCTGCAGTGTTAGATGCAGCTTCTGTGCACACTCTGCACCAGTGTTTATAGCAGCATGGGACAATCAGTCACACATTTGAGCCCAGCAGACGCTCATGCTGCTACTATAATGACAGCACTCGGTGCAGTAATTTCTGCCCGAGCTACTTGTTGCATCAGCCGGTGCTCGTACAGGTGTATACCACCAAAATGTTTATTCAGACTTAAATGGGATCTCAGAGAGTAAGTCCTGGGCTTGGATGAAATAACTGTGTTTATGTGCGCTGGATTTCAGACAGAGTGACTCAGTGACAGAGCATGCAAGTTTCCACAGGTCTCCCTTCTCCCTCCCTCCCTCCCTGATGTCATGGCTGGCATTGCTGTTGCGGGGTCACCACAGCAACATGAATCTTGTTTAAAAAAAAAAAAGAAAAGAAAAACCTGTGCATGGAGCCAGCATAATAACACAGTGACTGTTGCAGCTATCATCATGCTGCAGCTCCTTCTGGCTGGTAGACACTGTCTGCATGTATCAATCATTAGATCACACGCGCGCACGCACACACGCACACTCCTCATGGCACACCTGTGCTGAATTCATAAGCACTCTTTTTTAAAAGTAAAGGAATTTCAGGCTCTAACCAATGTTGACTTTTCCAACATATAATTTAGTGTGTGATATACAGTGAGCGGGGATATATTTAACCAAATAGTGTGTATATTAAACCACCTTGCGGAGAAGCGAGGGTGTGCGTCGAGGCGGGCAATGGGCAGTCCTCTCTCTGGCTGCGCACACAAAGGCAGCACACAGTCAGCAGCAGCGTGGCCAGGCAAGAATGTGACCACCCAGCTCATTCTGCTGGCCAGACATCGCTCAGCAGCCACGGCCACCGGGCGCAAATACTATTCATAACACATCCTCCCACTCTCCCACTGCACGGCGTGCAGAGCCCGGAGGAACAAGAGAGGGGACTGACAGGGCCCCTGAGTCAAAGTTGCATGCTGGTGTGTCATAGTACTACGACTGACAAACAACAAACAGCCACACACACTTACTTTTTCTTGGCTTCCTCGTACTGCCAGTTGAGTTTCACTTTGTCCACCAAATGTGAGGAATCTTGAGAACCATACTGAGGAACAATACAGAGAAATACTTACTGGTGGCCTGATGGCACCAAGCACAGAAACACACATGATCTGATTATTTCCTGTTAGTCCTTCAGAGAGTAAAAAGTCAATAGGTCATCATTTCAGATGCTGATGAGTGTTTTAGGGGGAGACAGGGAGGGGCAGCAGTGCCTCCTACCTCTCCCATGATGTCTGTTTGACAGCCAGTGTCACAGTACTGCTGCAGACTGCACGAGTCACCCACGGGTCCAGTGCTGTTCGCCACCTCGCTGGCTGAGTCGCTGATTGACAAGCTGCTTTGGAAGTTAACTGTCAGCTTAGCCAGGCTCTGTGACAAAAACAAACAGAAAAGACAACATTAATGAACTTGTGTCTCAACAATTATACAGCAGGAGCTAAAAATATCTAAGTGTGAAATGTGCTGAGACAAGAACTACAAAAAAATGTAAATTGGATTGTAAAAAGCAGGTCTCTGAAGTCAAACTTAAAATCATCTGTCTCTAGTGTGTGCTCAGATTTTGACAGTGCCAGGAAATGATTCTGCGAACATGGTCTGATAATGAGACTGAATCATATTTTTCTTACAAGTCTATTATTCATCATTTATTACTACATCTAATATTCTGCTTTGTTGACAGAATGTGCAGACGTGGTGGGTGAATCAGATGACTGGAAATGTTTTTTTCTTCAAGACAATGAGCAGAACAGTAGAGGGTAACAGACACTAGAGGTCAGTGTGGAATACACCACCAACGACAACTACGTGGGAAGTGCAGCTCTGACGGTGGGACGTTGAGATACAGATACCTGGATGAGGTCCTGCCTCTCCTTCTCGCCTGTGCTAATGGCCTTCTTGATGCTGCGCAGCTCGTTGAAGATGGCTTGAGCCTCGTCCAGCTTGTAGTTTGTCTGACTGCAGGACATCTTCCTGTCAATCCTGTAAAAAAACAAAACAAATGTGAGCATGCCATCTCAGCACATTGATACCAAACTGAAAATTTTCCTTTCATTAAAAACATCCATCAAACTTGGCAGAAGAGCTACATTTTACAAGGTCTCTGCACATTTATGACTGTGCTATGACATGTATCTTGAATTATTCTGATTTACTGAGAAAAAGAACTAAAACCTGTTGGGAGGAGCTATGTTGTGTGGCGCTAATAAGCACTTTGCTGAATTGTTATTTACTTATTACCAATATGACTAAAGGTTCCCATAGTTACACCATATATGAAATCATTAAATAATAGTTGACGCAAGAATCCAGTGGCCTAAAATAAGGAATAAATCTGCCATTCACTTAGTAGCAACAGGGTGGCGCTGTATATTGGAAAATTATCAGTGTAATATATATTGGAAAAGGTCAGCAGCAAATAAAGTCACACAAAACAATCATCACATGAACATCTGAAGAATTCCTGTGTGGGAGGTAACACTCATGAACGACTCAAGTTGTTTTTTATAGACTGTGGTCAGTTCTGTATGACTGATGCTGCATGTGACGGGCCGGTGGGAAGGATAATTTTGGGTTTTTTTTTCAACTCTCAGATCCCTAACACATCAGGAAAACCCTGGGTTTTGGTATCAAGTGCCAGTTTGTTAAAAGTCCACTGATTATCAAAATAAAAAACCAAAACATGAATACATACACCGATCGGCATACTGCTTTGTGTGGTGTGTGTGTGTGTGTGTGTGTGTGTGTTTGGCTGGGAGCTGGTGGGGCACAGTGCCTCCTCCATCAGTGGGCCTGGCACGTGGCCTCCCCTCTCACCACAGCCCGCTTCCTTCACTCTCCTTCAACAGCAGGTACTGTTCATCCACCCGACCCTGCCTCTTCCTCCCAAAACAAGCCCTGCTTTGTTCCCCCCTACCCCACCCTACTGCCAGGGCCTGGGAGTTTATAAGTTTATATGCTTAGCAAGAAAAAAGGCACTGCCCATCCCCTCTGTGCCTGCCCGTATAGAAGCCCCCCACCCTGTGTGCTGCACATACAGCACCGCATACACTCAGGTTTTCCTCAGTGTGTTACGTTGGTAAAGATACCAGTGTGGCTGCTCACTACGCTGCGCTTCGCTGTTGTAAAATTTGAGAAAACTTGTTAAGATAAGTTGGAACACAGATGAGTACAGCAGATACATGTACACCAAACTGTCCAAAAGAGATAAACTCCTGACTCCAACTTTAGCAGTGATGATCACAGGGAGGAGGGTTGTCGTTATCTGATGTGACATGGCGTGGAGAACAATTAGCTATATTGCTGACAACAGCCAAGATTGGGAAAAACAAAAACAAAAAAACAAACAGCCTTAGGGTCCCTTCTGGCCTCAACTCGAGTGGGCATAAAACAACCTGGCTTGAACAATGGGACGTACACACATGCAGGCAAACAAAGGCACAAACATGCATGCGAGCACGTATATATATATATATACACACACACACACGGAAAAACTCAAGAGGAGGATGCGTCCATGTTTTCTGCAAGCTTGTGTATTCTCCTGACTATTCTGGGAATCACTTGAGCTGTGTATTATCTAAGAGATAAGGGACTCTTTGCCAGGACTCAGGAAGTGCAGAGGAATTTGCTGCCAGATATCTCTGTGTTTTTTAAAC
>OOFC01015084.1:0-10934 GCA_900323345.1 Pseudochromis fuscus
CAGGGGCCACCTCTGGCCCCACTTCTTTGCTGGTCCAGACTTAGCACCGATTAAGCAGCGACTACACCAGGAGCTGGAGGAGCGATGGTGGAAACACAGTTAGTGATAGTAGAAGAATAAAGTAATGAAAATACAGTTTAGTCTCTGGATCCCAGTGTAGACTGTAAAACCAGGAACAGCACTTGTATGGACACGATCAGCTCCTCCATTTAAACATTATTACAGCGAGGGTGCGCTTCACCGTCATATGGTACCAAGAAGCACATCGTAAATTCCCTAAACTGAATACATACCACACGTAGTGATGCAACACTGCTTTGTTAACTCATCATGTTGTAACTAGAAGATCTGCTGAACATCATGTTTTCATGGACTGATAGTAACAGGGGAACAGTAGTTTGTTAACAGCAGCTAGCTTGCTAGCGGCCGGTTGTTGTGAACCGGCTCCCTCTGCAGCGACGTACTGACGTTTTACATGACACGGCCCCAACCTGGCCCCCTGCCGATGGAAAATCAAACTGGTTCATAGGAGGACCAGCTTCTGGACCAGTTGAGTCCTGGCTCGAGCCCCAGCCCGGAACTGGTCCTGGAACCTGTTTGGTGGAAAAGGGGTACCAGAGCGCAATCTACGTGAGGGCACGAGCGCCGTCACAAACAAAGAAACAGTGTGCCCTCAACAAAAACCAAACCTCACCAGTTTTCTGGACTCGTTTCCGTGTCAGTTTGTGGCGCCTCGAGCAGCACCTGCTGCTGCTGCTGCTGCTGCTGAGGGTCATTCAGGTTGAGCACCTCAGGCACCGACTCTCTTTCAGCACCATGGAGAGCTCCGAGCGCAGCGCGGAGCAGCGGACACTGAGGGAGCCGCGGTGCTCGACAGCCCCACGGAGACTACTGATCCCAGGCAGGCCACAACACAAAGCTCTGCTTCCAAAACAAATGTATTTCATTCATAAAATTAATTTCGACCATTTATAGCTTCATTCAATTGATTGGATTATATAAACAACTATACCGAAATCTGTGCCTGAATCTTCTTGACTTGTTTTGCATGACGTCAGTCTTGGTCTGGGTGTTTGATGGATGGAAAAGGTGATTGTGCATCATGGACCAAAGACCAAAGAAAGCTTCAGGTGCCCAGTTCAGAAAGAGAAGGACAGAAGAAGACATGAGCTGAAGATGAAGGTTTGAAGCTACCTGTGAATGAGTGACCGTGACCTGTTAACTGTGCATGTAATCAAACAGTAGCCTATAGGATATATATATATATATATATACACAATGGAATCTGAGACATCGTGTCATGTCCTTAATTTCACCCACAGACTTGTTTGTGTTTGACTGTGGGATTATTAATGACATACATGTACTTATATATTAAATATGCTGTATATATTTAATACATACATGGGTCTGTGGTCACTTCAGTAACTTCTGATATACGTTGACTTGACACTTTGCAAACTATATGTGATGATGTGGCTTTTTGAAAACTGTAAAGGGTGTTATGCTTAGTAAATAGGATGTTAACAAATGTTAATAAACTGCATTATGGTTTATTTCACTTGGTAACTGATGCATGTTAAGTGTGAAATAACTTATGTATTGTATCTTCATTTTAAATTCAGGGGGACTCCTGAAACACTGTGGAGCAACATGAGGAGCCATCGACCTCTGCAGCCACGTCTTTGCAGGACTTGTCAGGTGTGTTAGTGTGTGTGTGTGTGTGTGTGTGTGTGGAGGATTTGTGCAATTTACATTGGTGTTTACATGTTCTTTTTCATTTATTTATCTTATTTATTTTTCCTTTATTCTTGTTAACTTTTTTTGGGGGGGGGGGGTGTAAAACTCCTGACTCCTCCCTTCTTATCCATATATGGTCACTTCTGGCTCCAAACAACCAACATGGCCTCGTTCAGATACCAGACTCCTGGATCAGGATGTGAGTCCACAAACCAACAGGTGACGTCTTGTCGTCCAATCTACAAACAGTCGATGGCGTAAACACAGCTTTTGCAGAACCTGTCTCCATGTGACTGTCGTCCTGCAGCTGTGACCTCTGACCCCTGTCTAACAGACCTGATCTGCCTCTGCTCTGACCGCTGTACTGACTGATTGAGATTCACTGTGGCTGAACCGTCGGCAGGTTTTCCTCTTTTGTTCACAGCTGCTGATATAAAATGTTTTCTTTTTAACACAGACACCATGTGAATCTCCTGCAGAGAATAATAATGAGCTCTGTAATTATACTGTAATCGTCTGTGGGTGGCTCAGTGTGTGTGTGTGTGTGTGTGTGTGTGTGTGTGTGTGTTTCTTTATGCAGTGCAAGTGTATATTTATTTGTGGTTGTTCATGTTTCCTTCAGTCCATTTAAGAGGAAAGAAAATTATAAAAGTGTTTCATTGAGTGCATTATAGCACCTCAGGCCATATCTGAGTCATGCATTGTGCACAGCTCCATTAGAATATACAGTGTATGTGCAGAATAACAGAACCAGCAGCAGCAGAAGTTTTGAAAGCCTTTCAGAGGGAGATCAGGACAAGAGCGTCACAGCATCATTCAACAATGAAAAGGTAAATTTCACAACTGAAGACTTAAGAGAAGGTTTAAAAATGTGATGAAATAAAGATAAAATGTATGAGAAAAGAAAAGCAGCTGTTCTGGGACTGACTCGCAGCTCTGACATGACGGAGCCGTTCATCTGTGAGACGCTGAACAAGAGGATTTTAAGTGAATGAGTTTTGCTCGGGGTCAAGTCTTTCAGTGCTTCCTCCATCACAGCCTCAGCTGCTGCAGTGCATCACTGTTGGAGCGCTGACGGACACTCGCAGGAGATGAACCCCGGTTCAACTCACCGAGACAACACTCGTCTGTCTCCCAGGTTAAGTGAGGTTGTGTTGTTGCAGCTCTGGCAGAAAAATTATCCCCTCCACACGAGAAGGATTCACTACAGAAACTTAAAATCAATCTGATAAATCTGAGGGAATTAAAAATTGGTCAAATTTCCAGCGATCCTTCCTGATTTGAAGCTGTCAGTCTGCTCAGAGTGGAGGCAGCAGCACACTCAGCTCCTGTGCATTGTTATATAATTAATATCATCGACATGCTGTTAAAACACATCAAAGAAATGTTCAGTGCTGTTGTTTGTGCTCAGAGAGAGACTACAGCTGCGACAGGTTTGTGGTGATCACTGCAAAGTAACAGGAGCCTGTCGAGCTGCCGTGTTTCACAGAGTCGCTGATTAAAATTCTGCAAAGTGAGAAAACACAGCACATGTGCATCGAAAATAATATTTAAAAAACACACTGCAAATGCAACACTATTGAATACTAAAGCATGATGCATAGACATAAAACACAACCACACACTGACACATGCTGTAAACAACTAAAACACAACCACACTGTAAATACCAAATACTGTAAATACCAAATACTATAAATACCAAATACTGTAAATAACAAATACTGTAAATAACAAATATTGTAAATAACAAATATTGTTGCACCACAGACTGTACGTAGAAAAGCACAAAACATCCGGTGTTCAAAAATGAACCAATGCTAGTACAAAAAAGTGCAATACTCCTGACGGCCACCAGGTGCTGCTCCAACTGACTTCAATCCAAACATCCTCATCTTCAATCCTGAAATATTCATCAATACATTTCTCCACAAGTCATTCTGATGTCATCAGATAAAGTCAACTCTTCTTCTCAGAGATCTGGGGGGAGGAGTTAGGGGCGGGGCTAGTCTGACTGGCTGCCCAAAGTCTCTCATTGGACACCAGATCTTCAGGTTCACCAGGTTCAAGGGTCAGCTCCACCTCCTCACCAAATATGGTCACTTCTGGCTCCAACTCCTGCTTCAAACTCCACAAACCAGCAGGTGGCGTCACATTCAGTCTGAACCACAAACACTGAAACAAAAACCACAACACTGCAGCCAAACACTGCCACACACTGCACATGATGCTGCAGGGTCATGCTGGTGAAGACATGAAGTTCTGTGACAGAGCATCATACAGAGAGTTTAGTTTCCTGCACTGATCTCCTCTGTGTGTGACCAGGAAAACAAACAGCTGCTGGGTTGTGGTGTTCAGGGTGTAGAGGTAGGAGTACAGGCTGTTAGTTCATGGATGGATTGAGGATCCTCAGATCGAGATCCTGTGTCCTGGGAAGATTATGTTTTATTTTGTTCCTCTTTCCAAAGACAGAATAAAAGCTGCAGCAGTTTCCTTCAGCAACGACTCAGCGTCAGGTTCAGGAAGTAAAATATTTATTTCTCTCTTCCAGTGCATATAAAATCCAAACACAATATACAGTCAGGATTAGTTTTTATTCTTCACGTTAACAACAAGAGAAGGAGGGACTGTCACACTGGGACATAATCAGGAATCCTGCCATTAATCCACCTTCATCTGATACTCTGCCTGTTTCCAGTTCATGGTTTCAAATGGGGATTGTCATTAGTGTTAACGCAGGTGCACCCTCCTCGCTGCTCTTACTGCTGCTCTTACAGGTATTTTACTGCAGAAAGCCATTTTCATTCCCAGAAGGCAGGATTCGCCACAGAAAGCTGTGAAATCCACTTCGTCTCTGGAGTGATGAAAGCACTTTAGGAGTTTGTGCCTTGGTTCGGAGCCTGTTGAAACTCCCTGAAGCATTTCACATTTTCTGCCCCGCTGGAGGGAAAACAGCAGCTCCACGTCGACACATTAAAACACCTCTGGAGCTTCACAAATGATTTTTACAGACAGAAAACAGAGCGAGTGCAGGTACCCGAGCACCAGTCTGAATCTATTTATTCTCCAGTCAACAAACATATAACACAACCAAACGTGGTGGATGAAATAGTCCTGATAGTGGTACCATGTGAGATGCTACAGACTGTCTGTGGAAATGGTGCAATACTCCCAACGGCCACCAGGTGCTGCTCCAAAAAACTCTGACTCCAACTGACTTCACTTCAAAATCCTCATTTTCAATCCTAAAATATTCATTTTCTCCACAAGTCATTCTGATGTCATCAGATAAAGTCAACTCCTCCTCTCAGTGATGTGGTGGGAGGAGTTAGGGGCGGGGCTAGTCTGATTGACAGCTCTCGTTTCAAATTAGACAAACCCTGAACTCCAGTCTCATCCTCATTGGACAGTGTCCTCAGGTTCAAGGGTCAGACCCGCCTCCTCACTCCTCCCTTCATATCCAAATATGGTCACTTCCTGCTCCAAACAACCAACACGGCTGCGTTCAGATACCAAACTCAACAAACAAACAGATGATGTCACACTTGCTTTGTCCATTTCTTTAAAAAAGTCTTTGGTACCAACTGAAAACAAAAACTGATGTCACATAGTGATGGATCACATGTTTCAGGATCCAGAGAGCTGAACATGTTGCATCATCTGATACATGTTATTTACCTCCATCTTTGCAGGATCCACTGATCCACCATGAGGCCTGGATTCCCCTGAACTTGTGCAGCTTGTTTGTAAAAGCTGTGGAGAGGAGTAAGACACATCCTGTTTGTTTGCTGATGGATTTGACAGAAGAAATCTGCTTTTTGAATGTGCGAAGAATCAGTATTGACAGTGACAAATAAAGATGACTGCAGCACCTGAACAGCCAATTAAAACCCTGCACATCCCTCCTCTCTGGTGCAGCATTTGGCAGACGCTCCCCAGGCCTGATGGGACATGTAGATCAGTAGGTAAGGGGGATGTAAATGTGCTCCAGTGGTGAGGCTGCTGGAGCTGTGCAGTGCATCACATTCCTGCAGCATCAATTATTTAGCGTGTTGGAATTAAAGACTGGCACGCCTCGCTCCCATTTAGAGTTTTTAGACCAGCTGAAATATTCATGCAGATGAGGCTGGGTCACAGCAGAGGGTTTACTGTCTCTGTCAAATATTTTTATTGTGCAGCATGTGTACAGCATCAGCGCAGAGGGAAGCCCACACTGAATGGGAGTTTGGTGTTGAGTGAAGAGCAGAGTCGAAGGGGAAGCAGGCGTCTTTTCAAAAGCATCAAATCAAACATGAACATCTGTGTGAGGCTGATAAACTGTCTGGAGAAGGTTACCTTCAGGGTATAAAGGAGTTTTCCTCCACAGCACGGCGAGGTTCAGACTTCTCTCGTAACTCTCTACAGGCTCAGGAAAATCTCTTTCCCCCGTTTTACAACCAGCGATATAAACCTGCGCTGTGATTTAATGCTGCTGAAACAGCCAACAGAGCCACAAACGGATGATCTGATTTAGTCCAGGGTGAAAGGTTTTTCTATTCAACGTATGAAGGAATATTGGAGCTTGACGGTGTTTTGTGAAGCCACAGAGACTTCACAACCTTCAGTCAACATGAATACACAAAACTCGATTAAGGTGGAAGTTTCATGGTTTTGAGAAACTGGATTATTTGGAGAGATTAAATCGTGGACATGGCCGGAGCTGCCAGGTCAGGCTCAGGTTGTAAACAAAGTGGAGGTTTGTCCTGAGGGATCCTCACGTCTGCAGGAATACACTGTTTTACCAATTCAGTGAAAAGTGTGTTTGCATGAAGAGATTCACCTGCTGTGACTGTCTCAGAGGAAAGTGAAGTGATGTGACTGTGACCTGCAGACTGTACAATGATTGGACGAAGCTAACCTGATGTCACCTGTTGGTTTGTGGAGTATCTGGTATCTGAACGTGGCCATGTTGGGTGATTGGAGCAGGAAGTGACCATATATGGATACGAAGGGAGGTGAATCTGACCCTTGAACCCAACACCACTGTCCAATGTGTGTGAGACTGGAGTCCAACTCTGGTCTCATTGGAGATCAAACCAAACAAATCCAACTAACCCCGCCTCTAACTCCTCCCCTTCTTCTTCAGCTGATGACATCAGAGTGACTTGAGGAAACAAATGTATTGATGATTGAGTGTTTCAGGATTGAAAATGAGCATTTTTGAATTGGAGCCATAGTTTTTTTGAACCAGCATCTAGTGGCCGTCGGTGGTATTGCACTTTTTCTTTGCACTAGTGCATTGGCTTCATTTTTGAGCCTCAGTTGCTTCTGAGGTCTGTGGAGGCAGAAGAATCCATCCAATCACAGCACTGGGCAATAAGGGAAGAACAGTTTCAATGAAAACTGTGGTTTAGTGTTGGAGATTGATTCAAACGTCGACAGTTTGTCAAGTTGAGGAGTTACCTTGAGGCTTGGCAGCAGCTGGAAGTCTGTATGTGAGGCCCAGTTTAAGGACAGCACAGGATCAGGACCTGTCGTCATGGTTACAATAATATACAGAACATTCAGGCCAGAGTAGAGTCAGGGTTCGAAGTACAATCTGGTGTCAGCCCATCCACACACCCAGGCCTCCACACCACTGCTGTGACCATCAGAGTGAACTGTAACTTCAACACATCAACATCCAGCTGATACCAAGCATGTCAGGACCTCTGGATGCAGCTGTCAGCTCTCCAGAAAAGTACTGTAATGTGATTACTTCCTGTGTTCTGTGGGATCCACGTGGGTTCAAACTAACACAGCTCTTGTTTGTGTTGCTTTGTGCAGATGCAGAAAGCTGCGTGAACAGAGCCAAAGTTCATTAAAATGTATCAGGATATTTTCCCGTCTTCAAAGGTGTTTTCTCCGTGTGAGGATGTGAACGTGTGAAGTGAGTGACAGCTGCAGCTTCAAGGCTTCAGACGCTGTAAACAGCTCCTCACGGTCCTTTTAAACTGAAGTCAGGAGAACAGAGCAGGTCTCTCTCTGACTCCAGCCTATTTGTAGTCATTATGCAAAATGCCAAGCACAACTGATTTGTTTGCACGCAGCTGTAATTGCGAAATATTTCATGATGAGGAATTGTTGGATTGAGGGAAAATCTTTTTCTTGAAGTAATTTAAAGTTATGATTGACAAACGAGCTTGTGGGATTAAATTGATCCGGTGCGATGCTGTCCTACAGGACTCATTACGTGAAACCACTTTATAAATGTTAGTTATTGGGCAGCAGAGCAGGATGCAGAGTGTCTTTAATCAAATGTTTACACCACAACACTTTCAATAATGAGCCATTTTTCTCTCTTAGTGCAGCTCCAGCATCGAGGTTTGATAATTGAGACCCTGGATGAGGTGAACAGCTTTCATCTCTCACATGAAACCTAATACGAGTGTTCGGACCAGTAACACATCTTCTGGAGTCTTATCAGACTGAGAGGAGTATCTGTGTCGCTCTCCAAACTTTAATCAAACAACCAAACAAACGCTACAGCATCTTTAATGGTTCTGATGATGGAGCTGCCAAAACAATCCCATCTGTTTCCACGGCGACGTTAGGACTCAGCTGCATCTCTGACAGCCGGGCATTTCAGTAGCGTCCACAGTAATAATCCTGAGGGGGGGATGGACGGGTCAATAAAACAGTGACTCTGGTATTCAAGTGTTTGTTTTCTATATTCATATCATATAATCAGAGCCGTGACAAAAACACACTCCCCTCTGACCTGAAGAAAGTTTGGATTTTACTGCAAACTGTGATCTTTCTCCAAACTGAAACCAAGCTGCAGCACAGACCATCATCTGTGGTTTCAGTTTTAACAGGCACATGACACGAGCCTGTGACACCACATCGAACGACAGCCTGTTGTGATTGGTTGTTTCCCTGATCCGGGCGGCACGGTGGTGCAGTGGTCAGCGCTTGTGCCTCACAGCAAGAAGGTTTGAGGTTCGAATCTCGGCTCGGGTCTTTCTGTGTGGAGTCTGCATGTCCTCCCTGTGCATGGTGGGTTTTCTCCGGGTCCTCCGGCTTCCTCCCACAGTCTAGAGACCTGCTTGTTAGGTGAACTGATCAAACTTGACCATAGGTGTGAGTGTGAGTGCGAATGGTTGTTTGTCTCTGTGTTAGCCCTGCGATAGGCTGGCAACCTGTCCAGGGTGACCCCGCCTCCTGCCCAATGACAGCTGGGATAGACTCCAGCAGACCCCTGAGACCCAAGTGTGGAATAAGCAGGTGTAGACGATGGATGGATGGATGTTTCCCTGACCCCCCTTTAGCAGGACTCTGCAGCCCTGGTCCTGGGGGCCCCTATCCGGCAGGTTTTAGATGTTTCCCTGTTCCAACACCTGATTCAAATGATCAGCTGTTCATCAAGCTGCAGAAGCCTGATAACATCCCGGTCATTGAATCAGGTGTTGGAAGAGGAAACATCTGAAACATGCAGGATAGGGGCTCTCGAGGACCTGGGTTGGAGAGTCCTGGTCCTGTAGGGATCATTCTCCTATAAGCTAACAGTAAAGTTTGACCATGTTGTATCATATTGTACCGTATCGTATCATTTTGCATCAGGTCACATTGCATTGTATTATATCATATCATATTGTATTGTATCACATCGTGTCAGATCACTTAGCATTGTAACATATCACATTGTATCTAATTGTATCTTTATCATGTCACATGTTATTGCATCACATTTTAATCTGATGTATCATATCACATTGTATCTAATTGTATCTTTATCATGTCGCATCTTATTGCATCACATTTTAATCTGATGTATCATATTGCATTGTATATGTATCACATAGTGTCGTATCACATGACATCACAGTGTAAGATGATGTATCATGTTGAATTGTATCATATTGTATCTCCTGTTGATGCAACATGTTGTTCTACAAACTCTGACATTTTATTAATTAATTCTGAGGATTTTTGTTAAATATGCAAATTACCTGACCTCCTCCTTATAACAGCTGTGATCAGTGTTTTCAGGATAACCATGTGTCAGGTGAGGTTTCTTCTGACCAGACAGTGTCCTCCTTCCTCTGACAGCTGACACCCTTTCAAAATAAAACTTCCCTTCCTCTTCTACTGGAGCTGCAGTATTTAGAGAAGCTTCAGCTAGATAATATGTAGCTTTGTGTATCTGAGTTGCTTCTAAACAGCATTCTCGATCAGATGCCTGGTATTTATCACCATCCTGGGTTTACCTGCAGTCAGATCAGGGTGGAAATCTGCTGCAGTGCACATCAGCTCTGCATCCTGTGATTGGCCAACACTCCAGAGACTTAAAGTCATTTAAAAAACCATCTGTGTGTGTGTGAAGACCTCGATGCAGCACTCTCCTGCTGTCAAACACACACCCACTCACACTTCACATGTTTCTCTGCTGGCTCTGTAATGATCTATCTCCTCGGCCTTGTTATATCTGCACCTCTGCTCCGGTAGCAGCTCATAAAATCTGCACTTGTTTCATCCTGGGGCCTTCTGCCAGTCCAACGCTCAGAATAATGACTCTCTGAGGGCGAGGTGTCGACATCGCAGGAGGCCACAGGAGACCGGCTGAGAGCTCTACCGGTCAGCGCTCTGCTGTAAACCTTTATTACTCAGAGATGGTCCGCTGAGCTCAGAGCCTCTTTAAGCAGCAACCGATTATACGGTCACTCACCTCCAGCTGCTGCAGCTGTTGGAGGGAAACCTGGCCTTTTGAAATGTAGAGACGTGAACATGAAGTGAAAATCGGCTAAAATTAACAGCTCCCTGAATAGAAAGCGAGAGAAAATCAATTTACACCTGCAGCAGCGGGTGGAGCAGACGCTGACACTTCACCACAGAAAGTAACAGGAGGCGGATCAGAGCTGCATCAGAGCAGGTTCACCTCAAAACTTTATTCAGTCTGCACCAATGACTCACACTCTGGAGGAGGGAGGAGGCGGGTCTGACCCTCGAACCCGAGGACACGGTCCAATGATTATGAGACTGGAGTCCAGGGCTGGTCTCATTGGAGGTCAGACCTGTCAATCAAGCTAACCCCGCCCCTAACTCCTCCCACCTGACCTCTGAGAAGAAGAGACTTTAACCAATCCTCAGCTTCACGGGTCAGACCCACCTCCTCACTCCTCCCCTCACATCCAAATATGGTCATTTCTGGCTCCAAACATCCAACATGGCCACGT
>OOFC01015084.1:14055-25553 GCA_900323345.1 Pseudochromis fuscus
TCAATTCAATGAGACTAATGAAAAGACTGGATTTATGATTTGATTGTAAATGATTAGACAAGACTAACGAAAGGTCAGATTAGATCAGATTAGATTAGATTGGATTATATTAGATTATATTAGATTATATTAGATTAGATTAGATTGGATTAGATCAGATTAGATTAGATTAGATTAGATTAGATTAGATTAGATTAGATTAGATTAGATTAGATTAGATTAGATTAGATTAGATTAGATTAGATTAGATTAGATTAGATTAGATTAGATTAGATTAGATCATATTAGATTAGATTAGATTAGAACACATTAGATTAGATTAGATTAGATTAGGTTAGATTAGATTAGATTAGATTAGAATGGATTGGATTAGAATGAGATTGGATTGGATTGGATCAGATCACATTAGATTAGATTAGATTAGATTAGATTAGATTAGATTAGATTAGATTGGATTGGATTAGATTAGATTAGAATAGATTAGATTAGATTAGATTAGATTAGATTAGATTAGATTAGATTAGATTAGATTAGATTAGATTAGATTAGATTAGATTAGATTAGATTAGATTAGATTAGACAGACTACAGTCTAGTCTAGACTGGATTAGGTTAAATTTGACAGTGAATTTACATCCCTTAAACTTTACATAGTCTAGCTGCCACACCTGCTGTACAGTCATCATCTTGTCTTACTGATCAGTGGCTGCCAGTTGCCTTTTCCCTCCTCCTGACTCCTCCCTTCATTTCCAAATATGGTCACTTCTGGCTCCAAACAACCAACATGACCACGTTCAAATCCCAAACCCCTTGCTTCAGAATGTGAGACCACGAACCAGCAGGTGACATCATGTGAGCTTCATCCATCCAGCTGCAGGTCAACCTAAGATGACAGGAGAAGAAAGCTGTTTGTTGTTTACATAGATGTTAGAGACATCAGAGCAGAGCTGTTATCACCAGCAGCTGAGAGGAGCAGCCTGAGACACAGCTTCAGTTGGATGCAGCGCAGCTTTGTCTGGTGGACGTGGAGCTAGGTTTCAATTTCCTAACTGAAGCAGCATGACACTGAGGTCAGTGTGAAACAGCATCCAACAGGACCAGTTAATGACCTCCTCCTGCTCCTCCTGCTCCTCCTCCTCCTGCTCCTGCTCCTCCTGCTCCTGCTCCTCCTGCTCCTGCTCCTGCTCCTCCTGCTCCTCCCTCATGCAGGAACAAAGCCAAGCAGAACAATATGGAAGTAGTTGTTTTCCATCTGGAGACAGCTTCATGTATGTGCTTTATTGGTGATGTTCTTCAGCGAGGAGGACGCCTGATTAGAAACATAAAGCAGGAACTGAACCTCAGGCCTTCTGCTGTGAAGTGTCTCTGCAGGAGAAACTCATTAGTGCTGAGTAATGAGCCTCCTGCTAATACAGCAGCAGAATTATGCTCTCTATCAGAGGCTCTGTGAGTGTTTGGCATTTTTCAATTTAATTAAACAGTCGGTAATCTGGTTGTAAAAGCTTCTGAGGTTTCCATCTATAATGTAACGTGGATATGATGCTGGTGATGGCTGAGAGGGGAGCTGCTGTTTGATCAGGGAGACTGTGTTGTTTCTGCCACGAGCGTAATGATTCAGATTGATCCAGATTGATCTGAGATACACTCTGAATACAAACCAACCACTTCACTGTTCACCTGTTGGGTCAACTGTCTGATGAACCAATCACACGGCAGTACATTTCAGGGTGATCTAAAGATCTGCTGAAGAGTTTACTCATTCACACAGCAGTGGTTACAGAGCTGCCATGCAAGGTACAAGCCCCCAACAGCTTAAGGTTCAGTGTCTTGCTCAAGGACACTTCAGCAAGACACTGAACAAGCATCAACTGAGCAGCTGAGCATCCTGTAAACACCACAGCCAACCTGAATGCTGACCACGCCCACTCCTTTATGACCACAGTGGACCATCGACTACTCTCAGGAGGATCATGTCACAAAACTGAACACGACGGTGAGCTCACTGGACTCAAACAGGCAACACAGCCACCAGCTCTCAGTCTGTTACAGCTCAGATCCCACAACATGAGCAGAGACCCAACATGAAGTTCAGATGCCAGCAACAATACATTCATTTACAAAACTATGATAAAATAACAGAGATAGATAAATGCTGGGCCTCCTATAGCCATTGGATGTAGTCACTTTTATAGTCCACACCTTCACACAGGTGCCCCCAGTCTCCAGTGCTGCACCAACAGGAAGTCGCTGTCTCCAAACCTGCAGCTGCTCTGATGTCATCAAATAGCAACCACAACCTCAGGAGGATGTTTCCATGACCTTGATGAATCTATAACATGAAGAATTCAAACAGCTCTGAGGGGAAAAGGGTCCAACTTGGATGAACAAGGTGTACCTAACAGTGGCTTGTGAGTGTGTGTCTTGATTATTACTTTTTGGTGCTCAAAGTAATTGTTGTATAGGCGACAATTTGTCTATTAAATATTGACATGGTTCAATTTTTCACAAGCAAAAGCTTCATAATAGATTGTATTGAATGTTGGAAGCTGCTGGAGCTGAGAAGTCGTCTGTTTGGATGAAGCACGTTGAAAGTCTTCCTCTCACTGTTACTGCTATAAAATAACTGAAGAGCTGAAGCCTGAACACCCGCTCACTTGTGTGCATCTGACTTGCTTGTGGGTTTGCCTCCACGCTGCACAGCTCACTGCACATGCACATTAGTGTTTCCCCCCCGGTCATACCTGCGGGTTCCCATTCAGCCCATAGACATGGTATTGTGATGATGTCACAGAAATAAAACTCACTTTTCCAAACATTGAAGACGTCTTACAAATAGTGAAATGAAATGAATTGAAAATTAGTGACAGAAACAGTAAAACTAAAGCATCTTGTACGTTGGAGAAAAGGCTTTTTGGGCCATAAGGGATTCTTTCAATCCACTACTGTGAGTGGTCAGTGGGACAGAGTGGACGTCAGGCTGAGCAGCAGCCCTCCTCCAGGCTTCTTCTCATCAGGGATGCATTAAGAGAGCTGGACAAGCTCTCAGCCTGGTTCAGCCTCACTGTTGAGACCAGAAAATGTCTCCAGCGCCTGGAAGTGTGAGTTTTATTTTCATGACACGATCTCAGTTGTGTTTTGGGCCAGCAGGAAAAATGCTGATGTGTACTGAAGCAAACCCGCAGGCTAGAAAACTTTTCTGGCTCATGCTGCAGGCGAGTGTTTTCATTGGAGTGAGTGGACGTCATCTTTCAGCGCGGAGTCCTGTTTCACTTCCTCTGGTTTGTACAGGTCAGGAATCAGCTTCCAGAGAACTGTGGGTGAATGCAGGGTGAAAACACTTGGACCTGGTGGACTGTCCTACTCTGAATGTGACACCTGGTTTGGGGCAGTACTCTGGATGTGAGTGATGACAAAGAAAATCCAGTTACATAAAATAGGTGTTTACATCATTATGTGTGCCAGATGAAGAAAACTAGTGTACAGTGTGTTTTCTTGATTCTCAACAGATGTGAGACCTGTTTGAATAAGACTGTGTATAGAAATAGACTAAAATTAAACCAATGCAGAAGTGTGGGAAAAAAGTCCAATACTCCCAGTGGCCACTTGTCTCCTCAGTCCTCCCTTCACACCCAAATATGGTCACTTTTGGTTCCAAAAAAACAACATGGCGGCATTTAAATAACAAACTGATTGGCTTCATCTGAATCAGAGCCTTATTGCCAAGTCTGTTTCACACATAATGACTTTGTTTTGGTGTCTTGGAACAGAGCAAATAAAACTAACAGAACAATAAAGACAAATTCACAAAAGACTCAACTTGTGCAAAAAATGAGATGGTGTGCAGTAATGTGCAAAGTGCAGTCGGGGGGATGAAACACAGAGGTGGTCATACAACACAGATGGTGCAGTGTCCAGTGCAGTGACAGGAGGGGTGGGGGGTGGGGTTAATGGGCAGTGAGTGTCTCTGGTCTTGTTGATGAGACCAGCTGCAGATGTGTATGGAGGTGTTGGTCTTGATGAACCCCAGCCTCCCAGAGGGGAGTGGAGATCAGACACTATGTTTCCTGTCCCTCTCTGAATGGTGGAGGTGGACAGACCCTGCAGAGATGGCAGGATGCAGTCAATCACCTTCTCAGCTGCACTGATAATACACTGCAGCCTGGTGGTGTCTTTGGTAGTGGGGGCAATGTGCCAGATAGTGATGGAGGAGGTGAGGCTGGTCTCAGTGATGGCAGTAGAAGTGCACCATCATTGTCTCTGACAGGTGGAAATTCTTCAGCTGGTGCAGGAGGTACATCCTCTGCTTCATCCAGTCTATATACAGTCTATGGAGTATACACAGGTAAAAATGTCTGGGTGGATCACTAGCATTCTGAGACAGTGAGATGTCATCTTGGACCAGGCATTCAGTGATGCTGAGAGGAGTCTCGCCGTATGGGTTTCTGGTGCCTGCAGCATCTACACTTCAGCAGCTGTCATTAGTTGGATTCCTGGCAGGATGGAGCGCTGCAGAAATGAGTCCTGAGCACATCAGTCTCAGGAGGGGTGGAGTCACAGCGTGTGAAGCCCTCACTCGTCTGCTGTCACTTCCAGCAGCTGCAGCCAGGAGTCTGGAGGCTGGCAGGTCAACCTGCCTGATGTCAGTATCACACCTCTCACTCCTCACTGGACTCCAGCTCCTGTCAGACGGCCAAAACAGGAAACAGCTACAGTCTCACACTGCGCAGCAGTCCTGTGGACAAGCTGCATTCAGTGTGAGGGTGAAAATCAAATGAGGTATACCAATAACTAACAAGCTGTTTGACATACATATATATATTTAAAAAACAAAACAAAACAAACAAACTGTGCTCTGCCCTCCTGGGAGGTCTTGTGTGTCCTTCAAGCTCGGGTCCTCTACCTGAGTCCAGGGAGCCTGAGGGTTCTGTGCAGGATCTCAGCTGTTCCTAGGACTGTGCTCTTCTGGACCGAGGTCTCAGATGGTGCTCCTGGTATCTGTTGGAGCCATCCACCCAGCTTGGGGGTTACTGCCCCTAGTGACCCGATCACCACTGGCACCACTGACACCTTCACCCCCACATCTTCTCTAACTCCTCTCTGAGCTTCTCATGTTCTTTCCTCTTGATGTTGCTGTCACTGGGATCTCCATCTACCACTACCTCAGTCCTCTGCTGTTTGTCCACCACCACTATGTCTGGATGACTTGGGGTATTTTTATATAGTTTTTAATACAGCTAAACAGTTTAAAATGTAAATGTAATATGCAAAAAATTATGTTCTATATTCTGATGTTTTTTTTCTATGTCGTCATAATAGTACTTCCTGGTTTTCCCTTGACGCATGCGCACAGAGGAGCAGCCTGTCAATTCGAAACCAAGCGAGGGAAACAAACCGAACTTCTGCAGCCGTAAGTTTTTCTCTTTTTTCAGTGTGAAATGCGATGTTTCCTTCTAATGACTCGTACAGCCTGGTATTAGTCTTTGTAATAACTTTACGCCAGATGTTCATTAGTTTGCAGAAGTTAGTTTGACGCCTGTCGAGATCGTGTCGTACCAGGACCAATTTAAAAATCTTTACGTTTTAGTTTGCATTACTTAATAGTTAACTCACCCACTATGCAGAGCACAGTTTAACATATTTTAATAATCTTCATATCCCTCTCTATATTTCGGCCTGCCTTCACATTTCTAATAGTAGTGTTTCCTGAACAAAAACGACATCTTTAATGATTGTTTTGTGGATTTTCACAGCTTCTTTTCCACCAAGTCCCGCTTACGGTCCCAGAGTAATGCTGAAATATTACTAAAACAATGAACCACATTATGTATTGCATGTTGCCGAATGTTACCAATTGAGTCCAAATATCTATTACAACGTATTATTATTGTCTATGTTTTGGTTATGTTAGCCCAGAGTCAGTAAACTTTAAACTGAAGGATTCTTAATGCGGCTCCTGGTCGTGCTGCTTCAACACAGATCACGGTGTGACTGGCTCGGTAATAGTTTTTCTCGTTTGCTAACTTACTTCAACCATGAGTAGAGTTAGTTAGAAGTGGAAAAATGTCGATAAACAAGTGATAAAATATTGTTTGTTGGTGCTAACCGCTGTCTGTGGTCGTGTTTGCTAACTAGCTAACTAGCTAGGACTGGTTGTTACACAGCCGGATGTGCATGCTAACAGGTGGGTCTGTGGAGCTGCTGCTGATGATACTGGAAGATGTTGTGCACGTGCTACAGTGAGATGTGTGGATATTGATTGTTTTTATTTAATTGGAGTGCTTTTTTGGCCTGCACTAAAATATCACAACAAGCAGCAGGTTCTGTGGTGACACAGGAGAAATAACCACTGATTATTACAGACATGTGCCAACTGTACACACTGTGCCAGTTCAGTGTAGCTGATCATCCAATCACATGGCAGCAAGTCAGTGCATTTAGACATGCAGATGAGGTCAAGACTTGCTGAAGTTCAAACCGAGCATCAGATTGGGGGGTTGTTGTTTACATGGCGTGGTTGTTGGTGCCAGACAGGCTGGTCTGAGTATTTCAGAAGCAGCTGATCTGCTGGGATTTTCAAGCACAACCATGTGTTGGTAACAGAGAATGATTGAGGTATCTAGAATACCATCTCTGAATACACAACATGCTGAACCTTGAAGCAGGTGGGCTGCAGCAGTGTCCACACCGGGGGCCACTCCTGTTGGTAAGAGCAGGGATCTGAGGCTACAGTTCACACAGGCTCAGAGAATCAGACAGTAGAAGATAGGAAACATGTTTCCTCGTCTGATGAGTCTCGATTTCATCTCCAACGTTCAGATGGTGGGATCAGGATTTAGTGTGAACAACATGAAATCATGGATCCATCCTGACTTGTATCAACGTTTCAGGCTGCTGCTGCTGCTGCTGGTGGTGTAATAATGTGGAGGATATTTTCTTGCCCCCCCGAGCATTGATTAGTCGACATTATCAACAAAAATCAATAATGAAAATAGTTGCCACTGAATTTAATTGTCAACTATTTTCACCAGATGTGTTTTTCAATGGACCTCTTCCTTCCTTCCTATCTCTGCTCTGAGAGTAGCCGTAGCTTTCAGCGGCAAGTAAACTGTTATCAGCAGTATTCATCTTTCTTGTTTTTATTATTAATTTCAAAAAGGTCATAGCTAAATAAGAGCCATTTAAGAAGTATGCAATTCATAATCTGATTAGTCGACTAATCGTTTCAATAGTTGATTAATCAACTATCAAAATAGTCCTTAGTTGCAGCCCTAAAGGTTGCAGGTTGATTACATATTTCTATATAAAAAGACCTCATCGTTCTGTGAACAAGCTCTGACATTTAAAAATTAAGGTCAGTCATTATGGTTCAGAAAAATCATCAAAGATCATGAAGAGAACATTACTGCTGTCCAGGGTTTAGCTCATAAAGTGACACACCACAAAGTAGTCTTCATTCACAGAGGACAGGGTGAGGCTCAGATCCAGCGCCACCGTCCTGTGTGACCAGTATCAGTGTACAGTTGAGGTGTGGATACGTGACTGAAGTATGTGTGGGAAGGAATCACACCTTTTCTCAGGCGTTTTGATGTTTTGAACTCATCTTTGATTGCAGTATTTTACCAGACACCCTGCCTGTAGTGATGTGGAGCGGTGTGTCGGTGGTGATCTCATTGTGCCTCCATGAGCTCGTTCCCAGTTTGTTGTTTACCAGACTGGACTGGAGCTTCACAACAGGTGCTTCTGCTTCACACTTGGGCTGCACAGCTGCCATAGAGCTGCTGGTGGCGCTCATAGAAGTTTGTGGTGTTTCAACTATTCTATGACATCCATGCATAATACTGTCTTTTGCACATCTGTTGCTTTACACCTAAAATACTCCCATATCACCAAAATACTGTTGTACTTGGTGATTAAAATTCATTCAGCTGCACCCACGAGTCTGTTTTTTGACTTCTCATTGTTTCTGGATCTCCTTCAGTAAAGTGAGCTGTTCCAGTTTTACAGTATTGATTTAATTTTTTAATTAATTTATTGATGTGTTGGTTACACCTGTGACATCACCACATGTACTTAACACATTGAGTAAAGTCTTAAATCCTAACAGTGGACAGTGGTTGAACTGTGAGTAGCAGATGTACAGGAAGTCAGTGCAGTTTGGTGCCACAGCCTCCGCCACAATAAGACTTGTTAAAGCTCCTTCATCAGCTTTCTCTGTTCACACAGGTTGTGATTGTGTTAGCGAACCACTCGGCCTCTTTTTACTGCTGACATTTTATTGAGGTGCTGCTGGTTAATCAGATAAAGGGACGACAGAGCGGGGCCTAATAACTCACATCATTGATTTAGCTGCTTTATGACATTTTATTCCAGCACGTGGTTGAAAATTGCACCACTTGCATTGTCTACATCCATGTTGACATTTGCCAGCAGTTTTCTTGCAGGTACCTTTCTACAGTTAATGGTGCATAGAAAAAAGTGTCATAGAGCTCGCTTTTAATTTGATAGATGCTGTTAATATTGAGTTTTGTGTGACCTGATACTGATGTGGCCGGTGTTTGAGTCAGGCTGTGATGATCAGGTATAGATCAGTCACCAGGCCCAGACTCTGACACTGCAGCCTGATACTGGATTTTAAAGACTTGTACTGATTAGGGCTGCATCTAATTTGAAAGTTGATTAATCATGGACTATTGTAATGATTAGTTGACTAATGCATTATGAATCACAATTATTAATTATTTTTATTACTATTGTTAAACCTATACTTCTCCTGTACTATGTGGATACAAATCGCTCCATTACCTTTTGGAAGTCACGTATATTTCATATTTAGTTTTTCTGAAATGCACGGCGATGCAGACATTGAAGAAGAGGCATTGATGCAGTGACAGACCCTCATCAGGAGTGTGTAGCCTCTGGTCATTTATAGCAGATTGAGGTTGATTGATGATCTTCTTGCCTCAGCTGCACAGTACAGTTGGAAGTTAACGTTGTAACTTTTCAGTGCAACTCTCTTGCATTGATTTACAAAGTTACTTTTATATGAAGAAGTCAGCAGCCTTTGATTAATAAGCAGACCTTTGGGATTTCTGAACTTACTGGGTCACCCAAACTGGACAAGACACATGCTGTGTTTAAAATCCACGACACAGATTTCAGCTGACATCCCAGAAAATCCTTTTCTGTTACAATGGTTTGAATTGCTTGGCTTTGTGTCTTTTTGTTGGAGTCTGAGGAAGATCTACACACATGTGATGATAATCTGAGTCAGTTTGTTGGAGATCAGACATGGATTATGCCTCGGTGGAGGTTTGTGCTCTCTGATTATCTTCTAGTTTCTAATCAAACCAGTTGCATGATGAAGCAGGACTGCAGCTGGTAAATCATAAAGGTGTGAAGACTGTGATCAACAGTGGACGGATGACTGTCTTTTTCTTTGTTTTTCCTCCATAGATCTAAACCATTGGTCACTAAACACCCCCCCAGGTTTGAACTGTGTCATGGCTGAAGTTTGCTTGTTGGCTGGATCACTCTCATGTGTGATGATGAATGAGACTGAATGACAGGACACACCCAGACACAAAAAGGATGTTATTACCTTTTCATGCAAAGTAAAACTATGATGTTTCAGAGGTGCTACATCACACAGCGCTGACCTCTGAGATGATGTGTGAGGAGATCATTTAAACCATCATCGAGCGACTGCATAATGATGATGTCGGGAAACAATAGGAAGAAGCAGCACTTAGCACTGCAGGTATTTCCACAGAAACCCTGAACTGGAGGGCAGGGTAATTTGCTGCATGAAGAGTTACCTGATGTCACAAAGCGTCCTTTGTCTCAGTCCACTAATTGTCCTGGATTTTCCTGTCCACTGCTCCCCTGTGTGCAGCTGCAGACCAGTATTCATGAGCTCCTGTCTCCTCACCGCCTGTAAGAGCTGAAAGTCCCTGGTGCTTTGAGAAGTGGTGGCCGCTCGCTCGCTGCGGGATGGATCACACAATGTGCGACCCCTGGTGACCTCCCATCAGACAGCTGAATGAGGGGGTGGGGACAGTCTGCTTTCATGTGGCAGTGCCATCCTGGTATCCCTCCTCTTTCCCTTGGTGACTGCTGCATTAAAGAGATCACCTACCACTTTCTTCATCCTGAAAGATTCTCAGTTGGAAAAAAAAAGCCCAGTAAATCCAGTCCCCTGCTGGTTTCCTGCTGAGAGGTGTGGAGGAGCAGAGTAAATCCATCAGTGTGAGGCTGACATACACACAGTTCTCCTCACAGATAGCTGAAATCACAGTGCATGCTGATGGCCATGGATTCATTCTGAGCACTCAGTGGTTGAACTTGGACAATTTGGAAATGTGATTTTCACATTCAAGTGCTGCAATTTTCTTTTCACTTGAATAATGTCTTTACAATTAGATGTAAAGACGTCACTGGCCAAGTGACTCAGCTGGAGCCCATTCATGGTAACTGCCTTGCTTATGGTGCCTGTTCAGTGGGGTTGTGTATTTACTGTGCCTATATGAATACTCTCCTCTCAAATGTTCTTCTTCAGGGGATGGAAGTGAAGATACTGTGGTTTTAATGTACAATGTTCTCTTATAAATGTATTTGTCTGTCGGTCTTGTCAACAGCTACAGCAACAGTTAGAGTCTTATCTAAGGAACAAATGAGTCAGTCTTGTGCAATATCACAGGACGGGATTCTGTCTTGTCCAGACATCTGCTGTAATGGACCAAAGCTTTCACAAAATAGTGTTGTGTTTTCACCACCAGAGATAGCAGGGATTCCCAACCTGTGGTGCGCTGCGGCCACTAGGTGGTCACGAAAAGTTTAATGGCAGCCTGTGGAGAGTTGGTTAAAAACAGGGAAATTGTCAGGTGTGAAATCAAAAGTTAGCTTGGTCAGGAAGTTGAAGGTGGTCTAGAAAGGTTGAAACTGCTGTTTTATTGCATCAGTACTAGGGCTGAACGATTTTGGAAAATAATCTAATTGCGATTTTTTCTCTCAATATTGCGATTGCGATTTAATGTGCGATTATTTTTCAAGGTCCTCTTCTCATGTATTTTACAACAAACACAACCAATAAATCAATCTGTATTATAATAAACCACATCAGATTTAGTATACATAAATGTTCTTCCTTATAGGCTAGGCTTATGTTAAGATAAAGGCAAATGAAGCATGAATTAATATGAAAGATGGTTTATTTGTCTACTTTAATTACAACTGTAAACTTACTAAATACTTTGACCTGCATTGTTCAAAATTCTGCCACACGTGTGGTGTAAACATGAGTATATAGGTCTGTGATAAATCACACAAACTAAAGTGCAGATTATAACAATAATGCAAGCCAATATGTGGCTTTACCACTTCAACATGTCCAACTGTTCATGTAAAGGTTGACTGCACTTCTTAAGCACTGTCTGAACTTAAAATAAACGTATTTGTATCCAGTCAGTAACATCACACATACAAAAATGCAGGAAAGGTAAG
>OOFC01015091.1:2675-12901 GCA_900323345.1 Pseudochromis fuscus
CCTCTTTCCCTACACGACGCTCTTCCGATCTGACCGGGTCTGATGTGACAAGGCTAAATGTATCGGCGGCACGGCGCTTGCTAGCTTGTAAAAAGCTAACCAGCTTCGTGCTGCAGATACATGAGAAACACTGGCGTTTAAGTTGCAGTGTTCAAAGCATCGGAAAAAAGTAGCGGCTTATAGTCCGGAAAATACGGTAATTTACCATTTTCATTACCGCTCTTCCACATACTGCTCGACTAATGTTCTTTATTTATGAAGAAAACCATCAAGACTTTCTAATATAATGCAGACAAAAGAAACCAAGAAGACATTTAAAGCCGAATCCTTTTTGACAGTAGCAAATATCTAATACCTCTTGTTCACAGTAATGAGTGGATTCAACAGAAATTAGCACTTGATTGACAATAATTCATTATACAACATAAAATGACAAACATCTGACTATGTACCAAAGTCATATTTGGTTATTAGTTGTATTTAAATTGGCAAAGACGGCGACTGATTCAGTAGATCACCGAGCAACGACTGTAGTAACATTCAGAAAGTGCAGCATTGTGTTTCTGTGCAGAGTTGTCTTTATATGTTATATGTAAGTATCATCTACACTGTAGGATGTGGAACAGCAAGCGATCTTAGCAGGTGGTCTAATGCTGGTCTTTCAAGTGAGGCAGCAAACAGCTGACTGCTCTATCTCCCACTTGAATGACACACAGCAGTCCCGCCTAGAAATGACGACGGAGGAGCCGTGTCGAACTCTGATGGATGCTGCTGCAATTCTTTTGATGATCGGCCTTGACAGTTACATGAGGATTACTTCACGCTGAGCTGCTGAAACTGACAAAATAACATGTTGGGTCTAATTGATTGTTACGCTGTTGTAGCCCACTTCAAGTTGTTTCCCAGAACTTGCTCGCTTTGTAGGGTTTAAGGTAGTTTTGTGGGTCGAGCCTGTCATTTCTTGGCAAAGTTAGACTTCCTCACAGGAGATACAATGATTCATTTTGTTGACTGACAACAATTGTGGGGTTTTTTTGTGTTAAGAAAGAGAAGTTTGAAAATATAGACCATGAAACTCTGAGTCATTTTCCAGATGATTGATGCAGCACATCATCTCAGCTCACACAGGATTGTTGTGTGTAGATTGTTCGCAGCAGTTACAAAGTCCCAGTATGGATATAAAACCCATCATGGTGTCACCTTTAACACTACACCCCAGAAAACATTTTACTTTATCTAATTCATTCGTTACATTAAGATTATCACTCAGCTTGTTGGTATTCCTCAGATTGTCTTTAACAGTGGCCTGGTGTCAAAATATCTTCTGAAATCTAAATCTGAAAAGTCAAGGTATGCAACCGTGTTTTAATTTTTAATCAAATTATGGAAGTAGCTGAATAAATGCAGATTCAAAGATGAAGAAGTATGTTTATATCACTGTCACAGTAGCAGGAGAGTGGTGCACAAGGTGTCAGATGTGGTGCAGAGCAGCATTTTTTTCTATGATGGAGAGTTTTTCACAACAGTAGCTCTGGGAATGAAGACGTCCCTGAGGCTGTTGGTGATGAATGAGAACTTAGTTTGTGTTGATAAATGATTCAAATAATCCCTAAGTGGCAAAACTCTTTTTGAACTAGTTTTGAAGATGTGCTGTCCAACCATAGTGAAAATCAAATGTGTTTATACTGAGTGGCCATGCGTGAAGGTGAGAGGGAGGGGTCACTAAAGTGTTTAAATAATACAGCATGTCTCCAAACAGGCATTGTTACTGTTACCTTGGGTTGAAAGCATCACAAATACAACGGGAAAGAGATTTCAGTGCCACACATCTCTCACATTCACACAACTGGTGTTTCAGATCGTCTGTTTCAGTAATGGCTGCCACATAATCCCCGATTGTTGGGAGGGAGGGGGATCTCACACTGTCCAACCATACCAAATAATTCATGCAGATTAAGACTCACAAAGTTATAGCTCAGGTGATATGAGCTCTGAATGTCATTGGTCGGGATTATGTCTTTGTAGCTGTCACCAGGAAAGTTGCGGCGCATTTACACTGGTACCTACTCACTTCACTTCACTTCGCTTCGGTTCGGTTTTGGCGAAGCGAAGCGAAGAAGTACCTGGAACATGGTACCTGGTACAACTTTTCGTACCTCCTCTCCTGCGGTTCCAAAAACCCGGTCAGGTCAGAGCAGGTGCTAAAATCTTATTGGTCGGAATCGTCACTGCTTCGTTGCATCGTCACTGCGCTGCATGTAATCTGTCCCCGGAAACAAGCCATTTTTAAATCCAATGTTTAGAGGCCCTGACCTGAGGTCTTCTTGGTTATTGGACGGTGAAACTTCTGAAATTGGGTAGAGGTGTGCAGCGATGTGTGTGAGGACTAGGGTGGGGTATCAAAATTCGGTTCCAAGTAGGAACGGAATTAAATTTAATGAGTACCGGGTGTCCATAAAAAAAATTATTTCAGTTCTGCTTATCGGTTCCTAGATGCACTCATTTTACACAACAGCTGCAAACGGACTTTAGATATCTGCCAGGACCTGTCTGTTATGTATCTAAGACGTCACATGACGCCGCATGGCAACAGGAAATGGACCAGGGAAAGAGGTCGAAATTGTGCCTTCATTTTAGTAGAGAGAGCGGCGAACGTGGAAAATGCAACATGTGTGTGAAATTAATGTTTAATCTACATTTGGCTTCATGTTTTTGGAATTGAAATAAGGAATCTTAGGGACTGGAATCGATAAGCAGAACCGAAATGGGAATCGAATTCATAAAAATCCTAACGATACCCATCCCTAGCACTGGATCCCCCAAACTAATACATATGTAAACAGGCAGCAGGGTCTAACGAGCTAACGAAAGGTGAAATAATCTGTGTGGGTGTACGTTATGCAGGGCCTTTCATTTCTAGACAATAATAAGAGTTTAAATCACAGTCTCAATATTTTCCTCAAATCCTGACCCATATTCCAAACACAGCTCATGGTGTAGGATGTTTCTCAGAGGACCTACATTCATGTGTTGCAGCTGGTTGTGTGTACTCCTGTAACAGAGGAGGTTTTTGGTTGCACACAGGACGTGGTCATACTCCACTCATTCTACTTTTCCCAGTGTTGGCTCTTTTAAAGCTTTTGTTTACTTCTTGTTAGCATCAGTTTAAGAAGCTGGTTTGGAAGGGAAGGGAAGCAGGGAAATCGCACAAACCTCTGCATGTTTTCCCCCTCTGTCGACAAAACCCCTTACGGCGAGGTGGAAACGAGCAGCTGGCGACTTCACGTGGATCCGAGGAGGATCATTGGGTCTAGATTCTCTCCAGGCGGCTCATGGTTGGGACAAATTAAAACACATTAGGGAGAAAACGTTGTACAATACCAGTAGTACTGTATTTTATTTTGTATGTCAGAAAAACAGAACTTGTAAAAGCGTAAATCATGTTTTCTAGGATCCTGACAGCCTCAGTGTGTATGTGAATGTGACCTTGACACGTCCCCTTTCCTAATGCCGTAACATGAATTCCTTTCATGCCGCCACTCTAAACACTGCTGTTGTACTCTGTTATCCACGTCTTGTCTCACTGCAGCACTTCAAACAACACACACTGAGATACACCCACACCAAAACTCTCTGTTTTTTCCCCTGACGATGCAAACGCTGTCAGCTCCCCCACTTCTCCTCTTCATTCCACTTCTGCTGCTACATTTCTGGTGCTCAGTATTTTCATGCGTGTTCAGTGCGTTGCATTTTCACTACAGACTATAGCAACCAAAATCAAAATGTATCTGTCAAGTGTTACACCCTGTCAACACGTCAGTCCTCTCCCTCGTGAATGTGAGCTCAAACGCAACTTAATAGCCCGGCGCCTCCCGTGAAACCCCCTGAGGATGAATTGTTTATTTACCGTTGTCTTCAGACGTCTGATAGCATAGCTAAAAGCGTTCCAGTGTAATAAGTGAGAGCGAGAGTGTGAACTTCATATTCAGTCTTGACACATTATGTCTGCCAGTGGCGCGTCTTTGTAGACGGCCTGATCCAGTCCTCACTTCTCTAAGATGGAATCCTATTTTCTCAAGATGACATCCCTCAACCCTTTCCTGCACATTATTGAACAACACCTGCTGGAGGATTGACTTTGTGTCAAGCTCTGTGTGTGTGTGTGTGTGTGTGTGTGTGTGTGTGTGTGTGTGTGTGTGTGTGTGTGTGTGTGGACTTTTGGAGATAAATCCATCACTACGCAGCAGCCTTGCCTCTCCCGCTACCAGAGGCCTGGACTCTTGCTGGGCTTTTCACACTGAGTTGATCTGAACCTGTGCTGCTCTGACATCTTATCCTTCAGAGCATCTGACTTGCAGTCCCTCCATCACCACTGTTTTCTATCAAGACCCTTACCTCTGTTGCTATCGGAGCATTTATTATTTAGGACCAGGGATTTTTTTTTTATATTTATTTATTTTGAGTGAAGCTGCAGACCAGAGGAAGACTTGGCAGCCGACATGCTTTTCTCCTAAAAAAATAAATATATCCTTAAAAGCTGAGAAAAAAGTGTATCAGTCCTGAATGTCATGTTGTTTTGACACTACTCCAGGGAAAGCTCTTCTAAAAGTGGTTGGTTTAGTGTTGTTTGTTGTATAGTTGGATTTTACTTTCTGGCTCTGTCGATATTTTCTTGTTAAATCACTGACATCACGTAATGTTTGAGACTGTTTGTGTGATGGGTTTGTTGATGGTGAACCTTCATGTACCACAGAAGATGAATTCTTCTGATGTTGGTGATTCCTTGACTTTAGGTCTAGCACCACTGTATAGATCGATGTACTGAAGGGATAGATATCTACAAGTAATTCATGGTTTGCTCTGAAGATATTCAAGATCCACAGAGATTACATTCTGGTCATCCTCTGACTCCTCCTGTAGCGCTAACAGGAGGTTGTTGCTTTAGCTTTTTAGTCTCCACTGCTGTTGGATGGATTCCAGTTGGATGGTTGGTGCGCCCATTGATGGTGCCTCAAAAATGACCCATGCATGATCTTGTACAACCTTCTCGTACAGATTTCATTTAGTCCAGTACCAATACCTGCAAAGTACCCAGAAAAACAACAACCACATCACCTTCAGCTGTACGTTTATGTTTGACACTCATTATAAAATATTAGTATCCTGGCAGAAGTAACAGAGTCACTGAGGCGACTCAAACAGAATGGCTATAGATTATTTTAGAGATTACCGTATTTTCCGGACTATAAGCTGCTACTTTTTTCCGACGCTTTGAACTTAAACACCGGTGTTTCTCATGTATCGGCGGCACGAAGCTCGTTAGCTTTTTACAAGCTAGCAAGCTCCGTGCCGCCGATACATTTAGTGTCATCACATCAGACCCGGTCAGAGTGGACCACATGAAACTGTTTGAATAAATTCAATAGCGGCTTACAGACAGGTGAGCTCAATATTCCGGAAAATATGGTAATTACACCAAATGATTTGTTTTGCTTCTCTGTTGTATAAAAAATTAATGTTGAATTACACCCCTACTACAATGTTACTGTTTAACTTGCTGAAGTGAATGACATTGTTTATCTTGGTCGGGTTGTTTGTGCAGCAAGTAGTTTCCTGATATAGTGGAAGCAGGAAGATTGGCAGCGTAAGACTATTGATCTTTTTATTGTCTTTTTTTGGCATTAATCAGGGAGAATGCACAATAAACAGAAATGAATATGGTGGAGCGCCCGTGGCCGAATGGTTATGGCCACTGCCACATAATCAGAATGAGAATTAGAATACTTTATTGATGCCCGAGTTGTTTGCAATGCAGCAGATGAATAAGAATAAGAAAATAAGACTAATAAAAATCAAAGTTTCAATATGAAAAAAATCATTAGATTCAGTATGAAAACAAATATGCATGAACAGCACAGCATCAAATACTGACTTTTATTTGTATTATTGCATGTTTCACAGTGTAGTCACTGGACAAATTGATTTTATTATTACAGCTGTTATGGTTGTTCTATAGGGAGGGAGGAGTTCAGTGTCCTTGGAGACACAGTCTGAGATGCCAGGAAGTTCAACCAATCACAACGTCCCCATGTTGCATGTCCTGTCTGTCTCTCTCTCACCCTGTGTTTCCTGCCTCAAGTGTTTCTGATCAGTCAAGGCCCAAAATGCCCAAAAAGTAATCTTAAAAAAAGAACAAATCTGGTATTGATTTTATTTTTCGTCCCCAAAGACTGTTGTCAGCTGCAGTATTGTTGCTACAAACTTTTACAGCATCAGTCAACCACAAGATATCTTGCAGCAGAATTTAGTTTTCATTCCATCCAATTTCCTATGATTGCATCTCTGTGTACATTAAAAATGTATTAGATTACTTTTCATTTTCCCAAAGACCTAAAGATTTCACTTGAATAGATTTAATATAGCCCTTAATGGAGGGGATGTGAAATATGGCAGATGTGCGATGAGTCTGTTCCTTCTCTCAGTGAGCATGTGATCAATCTTGTGGTCATTTAGGCGCTGCTCAATCATTGGACGCCGTCACCGAATGAGGGCTTCATGTATAATTTCTGCTGTAGGAACATAGTACAGACATGTGCGATGATTAAATCTTTCACAAAGCAAAGTGGGTGCACATTAAGCTGTGAGGAACAATATATACAAAGTGGTTGCCGGGTGGACAGATGGATGGATGATTACTGCTGAGGAGGGCGGAGATGGGAGAAATCATAAACTCCAAAATTAGAAAGAAGGATAAAATGATGGGTGATGGGAAGGAGAGCGACTCCAAGTGTGTTTGTGTGTGTGTGTGTGGGGGAAACAGATGAAGAGAGAGACTGACAGGCAGAACTGTATGAGTTGATTAGTTTCCTGCTCACTTATTAGGATGCAGATTAGCTGCATTGAGAAACATCTGGGAGCCTTTCTCAGCTCCTCATCCTCCCTCCTTCTCTCCTCACATCCTCACTCTTCTTCCTTTTCCCTCCAATATCAAATCCTTCCCTGTCTTTCCACATTTCCTCCTCTCCCCATTTTTCCTCATTCGTGTCTCTTTCATTTCCTCCCCTCGAAACTTCTCCAGCCTCAGTTTTCTATCTTAGTCTCACCTCAGCCCTCAACCTGCCAACGCTCTCCTTGTTTCTCCTCTAAAAACGTCTCATTTTCCATCCTCCGTTTCCCCTCCACTTCTTCCCGTCTGTCTGTCAGGGCTGTCTTTTATTCCCTCTTTTCACTCTGTTCAAATGACAACGGGGAGATTTACATGGAGTCTTTGAGCGTGGCTCTGTCGTCCGGAGGAGGATTTGACTGGAGGCTGTGTATTCAGATTGGTGTGAATACTTTTCCTCTGTCTGCTGCTTCACACAACCATAGCTGAGTGGGAGCGCTCGCTCCAATGTTTATCAAAATAGCATCCTGTACCCGCTTATAGTGACAGTTGTGAAGCTGTAATGGCTCTGCCTGCAAATGGGACAACAAGCCAGTCAGACAATACGATGCGGCACATATTCAAGTTTTATCCATCACCTACAGGGAGCAGCGTTTCTTTTAGTGGCAAGAAAAAATACAAGTTTAGTGGCATGAAAACATGAAAGTTTCCTGCTCGCACCACTGCTTGATGGACTGAAGTATAGATGGAAAAAAATATTTTAAAATAAACCTTATAAAATTACCTGTTTTCCTGCATTAATTGGTCACATGGTGTGAAATTTATCCAAGTCATAAGAATAAAAACCAAAAAAATACAGTGCAATTAATATGTAATAATAATAATAATACACATTTGGTAGACTGATGAACAGAGATGATAACCAGCTCCAGTGCTTCCTTTCAGCATGTTAAAGTGTCACCACAGGCTGTGGACAGATTGGACGAAGCCAACAGGACGTCACCCGTTTACATTTTGAAGCCAGGAGTATTTCAGTGTCGCCATGTTGGTCCTTTGGAGCCAGAAGTGACCATATTTGGACAGGAAGGGAGGAGTGAGGAGGCGGGGCTGACCCCCGTGTGTCCAATACGTATGAGACTCATGTCTGGTCTCAGTAGACACTAAGCCTGATATCTGCTTAATGATAAATGATTTTCCTCATTTGTGAGACCCGGCTGCTTCGTCCATTTCTACATAGAGTTTATGTCTGTTCAGCATCACTTTTTGAAACACCCCAACCAGGAAACATCTTTTAGGGAAAGTAGCTGCAGTAATAATCTGTTTCCATTATCGAACAATTTGTCTAACTGTGAACTGATGAATGTGTAAAGTCTTTTTATTTCAAAGTAGCTCCAGCCCACATCTCCTTCCTTCATCATTCATTCATCCAGACAATTTTTCTGCCATTTCTAATGTGTTGGTCTTGGCCAAAAATTACAAAAATCAAGGGCTGGTAGATATTGATTATTAGTACTCCCATAAGATCTTAGACATTAATTCACATCTTTATTCATGTCGGTAAATAAGCTTCACCTCCTCAGCGAGCAGCAGGGAAACCGCTGTGATACACTCTCCATCAGAAACAGCGTAAATCAATTTCAAGTTTTATCAAGTTCAATTTTATTAGTGTGGGCCAAATCCACTGAGAGCGGAGGTAGCTGGAAGACAGAGCAATTAGCACATTACGGCTAGTGGTTGAGATGATTAAAACAACAAGCAGCACGTAATTTTAAAATTAGACTTAGGCACCATGTTTGATTTATGATGCTGAAGGCTAATCCAAGTCCCTGCAAATTAATTTTGCTCTGCAGCTATCAACAACCACTCAGACCCAGTCAGTAACCAGACCCTGAAGTTTGGGGGTCGGCTGTGTGAGGCTAATATTTACATTTATGAACTTTATGAAATGTAAGTTGCATTTTACTGGGGTGGTAAATTATGAGATTTATGAAATCTCAAAATAATTACTGAAACGTGAATGTGCTCATTTGATTCAGAGAGTTAAAAAGGACATTCAGTCTCTTCACTGTTGGATTATTCAAACAGATGAGTTTTCCTAAAACACATCAGGGCAGAAACGGACTAACTTTGGTCACAGCTTGAATGCTTCCCATAGACTTTAAATGCTATGAAAAATGCTTTAACAGAAGTCAACTGGAGCCTGCATCTAGTGGTCATTGGTGGTATTGCACCTGATCACATTTCCGCACCGGCTTCACTTTTGAGACCTTGTAGCTACGTCCATCTGTGGTACCTGCTTTTTAGTCTGTCGTGTTGCCAACACAGTGTGAGACATATGTAACAAAACCGAAATATATTTCTGCAAACACTTCTCAGCTTTAATTTCCCTGTAATGTGTTTGGATGATAAGCACATGTTGTCTCCAGACAGGCAGCCTTTTGTGAGCATGCTCGACTTTATCCTAATTGATACGGCTAATTAGCGCGGTGGTCACGTCGCATTTGAAGTGTTCATCTGAAAGTGAAACACATCCACCACTACCAGCTGTTCAGGGACAGTGAGCGTACACCGCTGCAATGATATTACCCAAAGTGAGCACTGAGCTGCGTGAATCCCGGTGGGATTTGAACCCCCACAGCGGTGAATTGCCTCATCTTACTTACACTTCGACCAGACAAGACAACAGCCATTAAAGTGTGTGATGAGGGCAAAAAGATTTTAGTCAAGCACCCATGAGAAAACACACTTCACAGGAGTCTTCTTAGGTGATCGCTCTGTGTTAAATTTCCTGCATGGAGGTTTTGCAGCCCTCTTCCAGTCACCACCTCAACAGATAAGCAGAGTTTCTATAAATGCACACACATGAACACAACACAATCTCAGTTCATGCTGTGCAACAATACTGTCTATGCCGTCCCTCTTACATGGATAACTAAGCCATGAGCAGGTGGTCATTTCTGGACTTGCTATTGCTATTAAAGACCAGATGTCAGCTCACTGCCAGTCTCAGTGTGTGTCTCTTGGTGTGTGGAGGCATGTGTTGTGCCCATGTGTGTCTGTAAGCAGCCCTCTAGTCAGCAGAAGCAGCCTGAGGACAATGGGAAGTGATGAGCATCTCAGAGCAAACGCCGCTCAGCTGTCACATTGTTGTGTTTGTGTGTCAGTGTGTTTGCGTGTACAGTGTGTGTGTGTCTGTCTCGTTGACTCGCACTTGTAGCCACTAGCACTAACATGGCGTGTCATGTTTCCACATCAAGGTCTGCTTATCACATTTTGCCCTTTATGCGTGTGTGTGTGTGTGTGTGTGTGCTCTTTCTCTCTCTCTGTGGGAGCTCGATACTGT
>OOFC01015091.1:12921-25820 GCA_900323345.1 Pseudochromis fuscus
GTGTGTGTGTGTCTGTCTCGTTGACTCGCACTTGTAGCCACTAGCACTAACATGGCATGTCATGTTTCCACATCAAGGTCTGCTTATCACATTTTGCCCTTTATGTGTGTGTGTGTGTGTGTGTGTGTGACGTCAGCTGACACGACAGCTAAGGGCTGTGGTGTGACGTTTGCATGTGGTTACCATGGCTCCCAGTACTTTCCTTTTAAAGAATAAGGATGCAATTACAGGTGAGGCTCCAGCCAAAATGAGGCAACTGCTCTGCTACACAAAGATACATGTCATTTAGTGTAAGGATTTATAGAAGAGGTCAAAGGATAATTTATCTGCTTCTCTGACAGGCGATATAAGACCATGAGCTGCATTTTTATTACATCCGTGTGCATATCATAACGTTATAGTGTTAAAAATCTAAGCAAAGCAACGACTCGCGTGCAGAATTGTGTGTTTATAAGTGCAGGTACAGAAATTCATATCCCATGAAATTACCCCTCTTCACTGTGAGGCCTGGGCTGCTGTGTTTTTCCCGTCTGTGAAAATACACTCAAATAGCATATCTGTTGCAAATATAATGTCACAGGCGTTGTCTGGGTGCAGTGTTTGTAGCAAGCACAAACAGGAACTTCAGATAGTGTTTAGATGTCTTATCGGGTATGAAATGTTTTCTACTGCGCGTTTGGGATTCATTTTCAGACTAGAAATTTCTATATGTGATGTAAGATTTATCAGACAAAGAGGAACTGAAGCTCTGCAAAAAATGTTGTTGAAGCTTCCTATTTACATTATTTTGTATTTCCCCTAAATAGAACCTCAGTTGAATATTTGAATAAGTCAAGTAGTCGGCTCAGTTTGTTTGCAGCCCAGATAATGAAGCACAAACTTAATTTGTGGTTATATCTTCTCCAACTTTCACAATAAAATTATTCCTCGTGCATGTAAATGAATGTTTAAAGTTACAGCTACATTTACAGCTCATTTACATTTAAGGTCAACACCTCAGCCCTGGCACTGGAAGGTATTATTGTGCAGAATATATGAGGAAGCTCGTCTAAATTGCTGGACCTCATACATTATCATCTATTTAGAGTCTGTGGAGTGTATCCAGAGTCACAGGCCCGGGTGAGTTTTAAGTGGAGCACTTTCCTACAGATTTTGTACAAGAGGCCCAGCAGTAATAACAGTGACTACACCAGGAAGTCAGCTCTTAGTGGTGAGAAATGACCTGATTTCTGGTGTCCCAGACCACAAACTGGCAGCACAGATTAAGAACACAGAGTCACCCTCCTCCTCATCCTCAATAACCACAAACTACTGTATTATTACACAGTGATGCATTTCCATCCTGATCCATCAGCGCGCCTTCTGTTACATCCAAATTATGACTAACTGGCAGTTGTCGTCAAGCTGTTACTGAAACAAGACACGACATATTGATCAGCAAAACAAGTCTGAACAACAATCCTGAATTTAGCCTATTATTAAACTACCACCTGTGTTTCCAGATTTCTTTGTCACTGATTTTCTGGCTAAAAGATCCACAGTGATCTTCAAGCACAGAGCACTCACCACATGAAGAGACATCTTGGTCATTAGTTTGTTTTTTTGGAGAACAACTGTTGTACCCCACAGTGTGTGGACAGTGCTTGTTTTAAATTAGCAGGATGAGATGATGTGAAGGAACTAAATGGGATGCACTAGTTGTATGAGTGGCATTTGATGTCTTCTTTCTCAGCATGGTGGCTGTGTATTCAGCAGAGTTTCAAACCCATGCAACTAGATTTCCATGGGAACTGGCCCAATTTGCCCCAGTTTGAATTTGTCTGTTGTAAAAGGGTAGAAGACACTTTGTTAAAGTCAAAGCTGTTTAGGCTGTTTACACTTTTAAAATGCATCTGAGGTGATCAGATCACAAGGGGACAGAGCTAAATACAAGTGTAAACAACCAACAAGATGCATCGAGATCGGATCACACAAACCACATGTGGTTGATCATATTCTTTTGTAGTGTAAACGATAATGTGTCCTGCTGTGTCCCCGGCAAGGATGTGACAGTCATCAATGCTAAAGTCTCCTTTAGCTCTGTCCCCTTGTGATCGGCTGTGGCTCAGCTGGTAGAGTGGGTCGCCTATGAATTGTAAGGTTGTGGGTTCGATTCCCTGGCTCCTCCTGTCCACATGTCAAAGTGTCCTTGGACAAGACACTGAAGCCTAAGTTGCTCCCAATGGTGGCTATCACCTTGCATGGCAGCTCGGTAGCCATTGGCGTGTGAGTGTGTGTGTGAATGAGTTGCCTTGTAAAGCACTTAGGACCTAGCTTAGGTCAAGAAAGCGCTATATAAATATACTCCATTTACCATTTACCATCTCACCCTGCACTCATTTGCAACCCGTAAACAACTTTGTCCTCTCACCTGAGACACTACTTGTGCAATAATTGTTGAATCATTTTGCCTTGTCTTCTCTTTTAGCTCACTTTGCTAACTCTTTACAAAACTGACACTCTTCTGGCGTAAAAACTGTGCACAGGCACTGACGTTGCCGTGGTGACACCCCAACAACAATTGGTCAGCAGCACGGTTTGGAGACCCCTTTTAAATACACATGTAAACAATGATGTGTCTCGGCTGATAACTTGTTATCGCACAAGACGCGTTTTCAAACCAAGTGAATCCATTTTCATACATGGACATAAACAAGCTAATCCCTGTACTCACACACATGGGCTGTTCTGCTCATGGACACCGACAGTAATTCAGCAAAACCCGTACACATCTGCACACAGTGTTCCTGAAATGCTGCTCACTGTCACAATGATGAAAACACACACATGCACAGAGCAACATAGAGCACACAGAGCAGTTCATCCTCCACTTGATTAGGTTAGTTCTGCAAAGGAGCTGCCATCAGTCTCAATATTACACCAGAAAATAGATCAGTCCCACAGAGGCTGTACTGTATGTGTGAGAGAGAGAGACTCTGGTACTGGCAACAGACAAAATCTGCTCCCCACAGGATGTGTGAGAGCTATTCCAGGGATCTTGTTTTGGTCGTGGACGAGCTGTTATGTGCGTGTTTCTTGTCAACTAAGGATTGAAGTATGGAGAACAACAGCAGCCTCACAGTAGAAACTCAAGGTTTGAGTTTGCTCTTTCTCATAAGTGTAGTGACAGTTTAGCCTACACACACACACACACACACACACACACTTATACACGAATACCCACCCTGACTCATCTACTTCCTGCAGCTACAATGTGCCCATTGAGTTGTGAAGGACTTCTGCATTGATGACATTTATTTCTATCTTTCCCACTCTCCTCCTCTTTATGCATGACTGAATTCATGTCACAAATTTCTTAATGTAAGTGTGTGCCGCCCTCGCACTGATTAAAGCTGCTAATCTTTCTGTGGTAACTCCACACTGTACAGTCGAGTTTTCAGCAAACGTGTAAAGACCTTTGACTAGAAGGGACCGGATTTGGTTTGGGTTTGGATTTTTTTTTAGGCTCTGACCTCAGCACCTCACAGGGAATAAAATAGAGACAGGAGGTGCAGCCTGAGATGAGGGCCCACTGATGCTGTTGTTTCTGTTCAGTGCCAAGTGTGACAGAGACCATTACATCAACTCCAAACAATCTGATGTCTTCATTTACCACCACAGCACAGACTGCAGTGCACATCAGCATCCGTCAATATAAAGAAATACCTTGGAGGTTTGACTTCATCCTTTTCTGAAAGTCGTTCGAAATCCAAAGTGAATTTTCACCAGAAATAAGACACTTGATATAAGAATAAGAATGCACATACCGTATTTTCCAGACTATAAGCCGCTACTTTTTTCTGACGCTTTGAACCCTGTGGCTTCAACACCGGTGTGGCTCATGTATCGGCGGCACGAAGCTCGTTAGCTTTTTACAAGCTAGCAAGCTCCGATACATTTAGCCTCGTCACATCAGACCCGGTCAGAGTGGACCACATGAAACTGTTTGAATAAATTCAATAGCGGCTTATAGACAGGTGCTCAATAGTCCGGAAAATACGGTAATTTAAGGTAAAATGACACAAGTTAGTCTCATAAATAATATATAAAACAAGGAAAACAGTATATAAATTGATTAAAATGTAAAATAGAAATGCATTTACCTTTAGTGTGGAGTGCTGAGGGCCCAAGTGGAACTTCTGAGATGCTTTTATTAATGCTTTAATTCAAAGAAAACCACCTAAAAAATGGCAAAAAAGTTACAGAAACAACAAGAGCAAGAGACCAACTGAGCGAATCAACACCTCGCCTTTTTATCTACGTTCATATTCTGAGAACATTTTCTCAAAAAGTGGTCAAATTGGAGTTCGAAGGTATTATTGTGTTTATATAGGAACTTGTTTGCAGACAAAAAATATTCTGACAATCAATTTCAGACATGCACATATAAAATATTTGCTCCTCTTGGCCCTACAGTGCCCTGATGATGTCTTGAATGATCATTAGAGATCAATAGAGAAATAACTCATACCACTAAGATATTCACCTCTGAAAGTTTGTCTTGAAGCAGAATTTTCCCCTCGTGAACGTTTCCACGGTGGCTGCCATTTTAAATATTTCAACCAGTCAGACAAATGGGGGGATTACCTGATTGGCTGAAATGCTGTGACATCACACGTTTTCAGCATGGAAGCTACACAGGCTGCAGAAGCCTGGGTCACCACAGCAGGATCGACCTGTCCACCACACATGCTGCTGAAGTCAAACAGTTGTTCTCCAGTGTGTGAAATCAGTTTCCACAGAATGAGTTGCAGAGTATCGCTGAGTGTGCAGTGAGGTCATGGCGTCGCAGCTCTGAGTCTCCTGTCCTGTCTTCTCTCCTGATAATCCCAAATGAGACTTACCTCAAACAAGTGGCCGTCTAATCCCTCTGCTCTCATCGATTTACAGTGTCACTGACAGTGGTGAAAGTACGCTGACCCCAAACTGCATGAAATTCAAACGAGCAGTGAATAATCCTTATGATTTATTGATCATCTGTGTCCTTCGTAGAGGACTTTGGTATAAACTCTAGGATGTTTGCTCACAGTTGATGAGCAGTGTAATTACACACAGGCCTGTCTCTGACCGTGTTGTTGCATTAGACCAGACCTCCACTGGCACTCCTTCACGCTTTGATCCTTTCAGAGCCAAATAACATAATGTTGTTTTTTTTAGTGTATTCAACTTTACTCAATGTCTGGGCCACTGAAAGAGCCAGAAACAGCCTTGGGTTTTGGGAACAAGCTGCAGTGGCCTCAGAGGTTTCAGATTCCTCTCTCACATTCATTACCGCAGCTATATAAAAATATTATTGATGTTTTTACTGTCTCATTAAATGATGAATGGTCTGTGGTCACTGCAGGCCTGGGTTGATATCCTTGACATGAAAACATTTCACAGTCTGTGTTTCGCAAACAAACACTGACAGCCTCCCAGAATACCTGTGTGGTTACTAAATACGCTTCAAACGCCGTGTTTAAAGACGACAAAACAATGGCCTTGATGAGAAGTGAAAAGCATTTCATTTTTCTGATTAGAAAAAACAGCAAGTTCTGGCTGAGACCTGTTTACCGAGATGTTAAGTAGCAGCTGATATGCAGTGTGGTCAGTCCGGGTCAAGGAACGCATGTTTGTCTTTGATGGGAGCTCCATCAGAATTCTGCTTCAGGCGTATACTTAATAAGCTTGTGGACTTCAAAGCAGAAAATTTGCCTTTGCCACACGTACGCCATTTCTTTTTAAATCAAAGATTTAGGAGAGGAAAAAAACCCTCTTGTTTATTCACACAAAGTGATGGCAGATGGGTTTTCACGTAGACGATCAGAGCGCAAGAAAATGGTGCAATGCAGTCCTCAACCTCTTTACCGTGCTGCATGTGCTCACAGTGTTGGTGAGACTGGTCACACTCTGGTCTGGTTACACTGGGTTTTAAGATGTGTCTCAGGCGATCGGATCACAAGTGGACAGAGATAAATACAAGTTGAAACAACCAATGTCCCCATGTATCCCTGATAAGGATGTGACAGAAAATCCATCACCAGTGCAGGACTGAAAGCCACTCTATATCTGGTGCTCTCCTGGCAAGTTACGTGAAAACGGTGTGGATGCTGACGTTGCCATAGTGACAGCCGAGCAGAAGTGGTCAGCAGGACGGTTGGAGACGCATGTTAAATACAAGTGTAAACAAAGATGGCTGCCCACTTGTGATCCGATCACCTGAGACGAATATTAAAACCAAGTGTGAACAGACCCTTTGTTTGAAAACCAGGTGTTCGCAGTATTTTAACAGGTTGTACAACAATGAGCAAACATCTACTGAGGTTCAGGTGAAAGTTATAACTCTATAAAAAACACACACATATACAGATATTTAAAGTTAGTGGGTGTGGGGGCATTAGTTTTATAATTTATTCGCAGAGTATATTTTTAACACAGTCATTATAAAATAATTTTTAAGTGTGCCGCATGGTGAAGTGTGCACAAATTAATTGTGGCATCATTTTAATCTATCAAAGTCGATGAGAGTGTAATGAAGAGAAAATACATTAATTTGTTGCCTTCACCTCACAAAGTTAAAAAAACATGGTGTGTGTACATAAAAATAAAAATGGTGTGTGTTGTGTATCAGTAACAGTCTTTCAGAGATGGTGTGATTTGACACACCTGTAGTAACAGGAGTGTATTTGTTCCACGAAACAGCATCGCAGCAGTGCTTCAGAAAAGGCTGTTTGTGTGTTTTCTCCCTAAGACCCACTGTTTTTAAGCCTCTACCAACTCTTACGACAGTCTAATGTTTCATGTTGTGCTGTGCAGTCCTGTAAATATTTGAAGCGCTGTACAAGAATGAACAGAGTACAAACAGTGATGAGAGAAAAATACATTTCTGTGGTAATGAATGAACAGGGAGCGCTCCACCATTCACCTGTCACATGCTGTTTTTTCCCCTTTTAAAGAGCTTTTACATAACGATAAAAAGAGAAATCTTTTAAAGAATAATTATAGTGTTACTCTTGTTTTTTTTCCTGTGACAATGTAGCGATGAACAATCCAGGGCTGAGGCTTTATCCACCCACTGTCTATATGATTGAGCCAGAGGCGCTGTGATTTTCCCTTTGAATAGGTGCATTGAGTTTGGCTGTTGTTTAGCACAGCGCCGGGTGCCGACCTTATTAACAGAGAATTGGGCTTCAGCGTGACTCCATCAGGCAAATCAAGGCAACCTAGACCCAGAACCCTATTAGTATGCTAATAAAGTCACTTCTCTAATGACTGATTAGCAATTCAGCGGATTTTGTCCTCGCTCTGCTTGTACACACAAATAAGTGAAATGCTCTCTTTGCACGCACGTACACACGCACATGCAGTGTTAATAGTTTGCACATTTATTTTTTTATGTTTCTCATTGCAGGTAATTTATTTCCAAGCTCCCCTCCCCTCCCCGCCTTGCCCACATCCACCCCAGCACACAGCCCTGATTAACAAATGGCATGAAATGTAAATGTGAAGAACACTTAAGCACAGTTAACATGAATTGGATGGGTTTTTTTTTTGTTTTTTACTGTCATGCACGGTGGAAGTTGTTTGAGTCATTGTGCAGGAAAAGTTCATTTCTCTGAGTGGAAGCAGCTTGATGTTTGATACATGTTGATGCAGGGGCCCCTCGGGCACAGGCAACAGATGACACTCGTTGCACAGAACAATGCGTTATTGTGCGGGACATGTAGCACATGCTGAGTAACATGTCTAACTCCAGCTTTATCTGTCTTCCTCAGTGCTCAGCGGCCTCTGCTCCAACGACTGTCCAGAGGACGTCAAGGTAAGAAGAAATCTTTGTTCATCCGCTGTGCCAGTGATGGCCGGGTGGGGAAATATTTCCCTGTCTGTCTGGAGAGAGAGAGAGTCTGAAATACCAACACTGCTGGACAAACTTCACATCTGCAGGAGGATCAAGTGTATACTGCAGAAATTAAGGAAGGGGATTTGAATGGGTGATGTGCATTTGAGCTCCAGGGTGCTGTAAGCTCTTCTTTATATGTAAAGTACCCATCTTGAAAAAATGTACAAAAATTTAAACCCATTTTTTTAAATGCAAACCCACCACCTCATAGATGTACATTTTTAAACTTCAGCTTTTCTTATTGGAGACAAGTTAAAGACGTTCATTACACAGGTCACCAGCTTCTCTTCCTTGTCCCATTTTTAATAACATACAGGATAAGATACAAGGGCAAATCATTTTCAGGTGTATCTGTTTTCCATCTCCTGTCCTTGGGAAATCTACTGAGGGGTTTGTTGCTTGTTGCTGCTCGGGAACATTTTGACAGTGATGATCTCCACTGAGACTGTGCTGTAACACAAATCTGTTCCTGCCCCTGTTTATGTCATGGACGTTTCTGAGGTATCCAAGGCTTCCTGTTTACATTCGTGCAACAAGGCCGCACAGTTTAACATATACAAGCTTCCTTCCACGTGGGTAAATTTGGTATTTTACAGCAGTCAAGGTCTGAAGCTCCGTCTGTAGCTTTTTATTATCAAAAGCAAGGTCCAAAAAAACAGCATCAGTGTTTATTTAAAACGTGCAGCTACCACTATGTATAAACAGAACAAACAATCACAAAAACTCCACATGAACAGAGCTGACAGGAGGAAGGACTCACGTGATCATACCAGCCGTTCACACTGATAACAGCTTTGCAGAAAAATGCTGATGCATGTGTTGCTTCAGATACGAGAGAGAAGATGCAGGAAGGCTGGAGTACGTAGAAGTCCTCGGTTTGAGTATACTTCCCCTCGTATGTATCTGACAGGATAACCCTGCTCATAACCACATGAATATGTAGGAGCGCTGTGCATACCTGACTGTGTGGTGCCTGGTTACATTGCAAAATAATACACACATTAAGTATATGTATGCTGAATTAATACTTCTAAAGCATTCATATAAGAGAGCTCTCACCCTGCTCCTTGTTGTACTGTAGCTGAGAGTCACACTGAAAAAAACAGCTGAACAGAAGATCATTTCTTTTAATGAGAGATAGTATATTTCCCAAGGAACAAGTGATTGAACATCAGACACCATCAGATAATTTCATAAAAATCCTGTTTGTCGCTGTTTCACCAAAGAGGGCAACAGTGTTCACTCTACAGCGTCTGCACAGCTGGATTATGTCTCTGCAGATGCAGAAGTGCAATAAAGTGCAAAACTTCCAACGATGCTGCTCCAAGAAACTCTCTCCTGTTGACTTCAATTTTAAAATCTTCATCATTAGATACTCATTCTGATGTCATCAGCTGAAGTCAACTCTTATTGTCAGTGATCTGGTGTCTATCTGAAAAAAATAAAACAGAAGTAGATATTGGGCTTCAAAAAGAGGAACATTTAGGGGGCGTGGTTAGTTTGATTGATAGGTCTGTTCTCCAGTGATTTACAGCTGGTTTGGAGGCTCCAGTCTCATCCACATTGGGCAGTGTCCTCGGGTTCAAGGGTCAGACCCGCCTCCTCACTCATCCCTTCATAATCCAAATATGGTGACTCCTGGCTCTAATGGTGCAATTACACTGGTACCTACTTGCTTCGTTTCACCTCGGATCGCTCGGGATCGGCCCCTCGGTTGCATTTACATCGCCGAGGATCATCCCTCCTCCGTGTAGCTGGTCGTCATCCGTGACGTCATCTTTTATGCGATTCTTTCGTTTCTGACCGCGCCATCCAGCTCCTGCTGAATTTCTTCATTGGCGACTAATGACAGAAAGGTTTGCACCTCGTCCTGAGTTCATGGGGCAAAGATTTAAAAATGGCGTGTTTGCATGGACAGATTACGTGCCAGGCAGTGATGACGCAACGACTCAGTGACGATTCCGACCAATAAGATTTTAGTACCTGCTCTGACCTGACCGGGTACATTTTTTGAAACCGCATGAGAGGAGGTACAAGAAGTTGTACCAGGTACCAAGTTCCAGATACTTTATTGCCAGTGTAAATGCACCAAAACTGAAGCGAAGCAAAACGAGTAGGTACCAGTGTAAATGCGCCATAAGACACCAACATGGTGACGTTCAGATATTAAGCTCCTGGCTTCAAAGTGCGAGCACACAACCCAACAGATGACTTCACGTTAGCTTCATCCATCCTATACACAGTGTACAGCTGATGCACAGTGGATCCTCAGCGTGTTTAACCTGCGTCACTGTGTCTCAGAGTGGAGTCTATGGTTTTCCATTATAAAGTACAGCAGCTGCTTCTTCAGCAGTTAGCTTTGAGCACTTTGTATTTGTCCTAAGGCAGCAGCACCTAATCATCACAGACTGAGAAATAAACAGAAATAAAACACATGTAAAGCGGCCAATAGCATCGCGCCTTGTACAACCTTTTAGCAGCGTAAAGCCCTTTGCAAAACACATTAGCTTTGACATCAACAAGGGGCTGCTGGTATTAGAGTTGTTTTGCTTTTCTGTCTGTCTCCTCTTCCGCCCGCTTGTTGTCGAACTGAAAGGTATGATGAATGCAGTAGACAAGTGGAGCTCGCGGCTGTTTCTACTCCTCTCCTCTCCCATCCATCAACCTCCTCTATCTTTTCATTTCACTCTCCCACTCCTCTTAGTCACACCTCTCTTCCTCTGTCTTTCTCTCAGCCCACTAGTCTGCTCCTCAGTGGCTTTCCCATCCCTCCCTCTCTCTCCTCCTCGTCCTCTCTTTCTGTTTTTTTTGACCTCATTTCTATTCCTCTCTCACCCGACTGCTGAGTGTCACAGCATAAAGGGCCAAGTCTCTGTTGCAGTGTGTAACCGGCTCGTGATTAGCTGATGTAAAGCGAAGGATGGCTCAGCCGATCTCTTCATTAGTTGTCATCTTTTGGTAATGAAGCGATCGGACGGGGAGATAAGGATCCGCCCACACAGGCGCACAAACACGCAACCGTCACACTTATTTACACTCAGTCAGACTCAAAGCGGCGAGGTCAGACCTTTATCATGTTACCTGCTGAAAATAAAACTAAAAGCTGCTGAAGGTCGCAGTGGTTGTCTGTTTTTCTGCCCACGCTCTCTCCTCCACCCCTCCTCCCTGCTTGTTTGTCCTCCTCCACCCTCACTCACAGTGACAGCTGAAGTGAAAAGATATTACAAAATGCCAAAATTTGTCAGCTCTTTGATTTGCATGTTTGTGTTGTTTTCTTGCAGCCTTTTGGGGTGAACCAGCCAGGTCCTTATGTCATGTACACCACAGTGGACTCCAACGGCTATCTGAAAAACGCCTCAGGTAAGTGCTTTCTCTCTTTTAATCTCTTTTCACTGCTTAACACACTGATCACTGATGGAGGAATATGCAAAAAGGTCTTTATTTTCCTGAACATGTCCATGAGCGGGCTTATTAAGAACTAACCTCCTCACAAAGACAACTATCCACACACAGGTCTTATTTTGGAGACGGTAAAGAGAGACATGCTGACATATTTTATTTATTTTTTGTACTTCTCGTTTATATAAATGAATAACCTCAATGCCTCAAAGACCAATGTTGAAGTAGAGAGGGCAGCTACAGAAAAGACAACAACAACACAGTCCTTTAAAGCTGTAACTCTAAGAAAAATAAACCAGTTCGATAAAGCACTTCTGCTCATTCACCGATGCTTCTGGGTCATGTGTGCACAGTTACTCTGTGTACACATGGGCCTTGTTGAAAGCTGAGTTACTTAGTGTTTCCTCTTTAAATGTAGGTCTTCCTCACATTTGTAAAATGCAGTAAAATTGTTACAGTACACAACAACAGGAGCAACATTGTGAGTCGAGGGTTCCCAGGACTGTCTATCAAATATGAATCCTGGAGTTCCCGCAGAGTCTATGGGATGCAGCTCTCTCATAGTTTGTGCAAGACGATGGTAGAAAAATACTGAGTAGGTTTCCAAAGACAGCAGGAGCCTTGATATCCTCTGAAGTCTTCTCTTCATCGAAGCTCCACCCTCCTCTTACTTTAGTTTTCTTTAAGTCCGGGGTGCGTGTTTTCCTAGAAAGCAACAGAGGGTTTTTGTTTTGTTTCTTGGGTTTTTGTCGCGCTGCCTCACTTCTCGTAAAGACTTATGTCAAAATACTTACTCTGACACACCAGCTCTGGATGTGAATTTCTGTTGCTTAGTGACAATCACCTCCACCTCCTGTTTCCACAAAGGACTTTTCCTCACCTCACTGTTTCCTGGTTTTGTTGGCATCTGGTTATGTTTTGACCTTTTCACTATAAGGTGGAGACTTGGTTCACATTTCAGCCATTCACATAACATATATCTCTTATTTTAATATTTCTTGTCAATCAAAACCCTGTGACTCCAGCTTTATTACCTCCACCAAGGAGGTTGTGTTTTTTGTTTGTCCGTTCATGAGTGTATCTTCAGTCTTACCCAAGGCACAAACATTTACACTTTAGGTCTGAAGAAAATCCAAGAAAGTCTTTGTAACTTTGTCTCAATGGATTTTGTAGAAAATTCACACATAGATGTCGGGTGATAATGTCGACAATCTGAGACAAGGTGTTGGAGATCAGAATTCGTTTGTGGACATCGTCATTCAAAAACAGTTTTTTACTCGGTTATTATTATGGATGGGTATCGTTAGGATTTTTATGAATCTGATTCTCATTTCAGTTCTGTTTATCGATTCTGGTTCCTAACGATTCCTTATTTCAATTCCAAAAACAAAAAACAGGAAACTAAACGTGTATTTAACATATTAATTTCCCACACGTGTTGCATTTTCCACGTTGGCCGCTCTCTCTACTAAAATGAATCCTTTTTTTTTTGTTTTTTTTTTTACATTACCCCTTTTCCACCAAACAAGAACGGTGCTAGTTCTGGGCTGGTTCTAGTCCTGGTGGTTAGTTGGTTCAGATC
>OOFC01015093.1:0-12227 GCA_900323345.1 Pseudochromis fuscus
CTGAAACGTGGGGCTCGCTGGGTGTGGGTATTCGTAGCTGCAGCAGCGTACTCTCATAGGTAATTCTGAAAACCATCTGTCTGTGGCGCTTTACATTATTCACTAGTTGTGCAGCCGGGTCTGTTCTTGTTGTCCCCCCTCACCCACCACCACCACCACCACCACCTCCTCCTCCACCTTCCCCCGGCTGAAACATGTGTCTTAAGTTTCTGTTATGAATCACACTATCCAGGCAGAATCTCTGTAGCGATGGTGTCTGGTTAGAAAGCACATGTGTAGCTGCATAAAAACAGACACCTTCAAGATGTAGAACATTTTGTTGCTCTTACTTCTCGTCCAGCTGTGTCCTGCATCTGCTCTCTCTCTGCTGCACCTCCCTGTCTTTGCATTGTCCAACTTTCTGTCCTGCATTTGTGTTTTTTCCCCCTAACTCTGACTTATCTGTCCTCCTTTATCCTAATGGCTTTTACCACCTGAGGTCTTACTTTCCAAAACTTAATGACAGGCCCCTCCTTCCTGGGAAATATAAGAAAACTCCATTCGTGCATTATTCTTCAACACAATAGCTCCCCCTGCTGACGGGCGAGGATAACTCCTTTGATGTCAAGACCCGTTTGCTGAACCTTTTGTGCCTTGTTTCCCTGTCATCTCAGGAAATCTGTTTAACATGCAAACATCTGAAGAGCAGATTTGCACAGATAAGAGAAGTTTAATTGAGGCTCAGTGCAATAATATTAATATCATGAAACCACTTATAGTAGTTTTGGAGATTTGTTCAAAGCCCCAGAAATAATCTTAATGCAAGAAATGGCTCATCTTAAATCACCAAACAGCGAGGAGATGTAGATTTATGGATTTGGATTTCATGTGAAATGATATGAACTGTTACTCAACCTGCTGCCAGCGCTTCGTGATTTGTGTATTTTTTAATTTTACCCAATATAAGTGTAATAACTCCTGCTGCACTGCATTTGCTACATTGTTCTCCTCAGAAAAAAAAATCCCCAAATGTACTAATTTTAGCTGCAGACTTCATTAAACAGATGCTACTTTCTTAATAACTGAATAAAATGTGCAGAAAATCATAAGCGGACTTATTTACTAAGTCCCTGCAATGAGTGATCAAGCCAAGTATTATTTTCTGCAGTCCTTTTGAAACAAAGTAATCACTGTCCTTTCCCTGTCCTTCCTGCAGCCATTCATGTCTCCACGGTACCCAGGTGGCCCAAGGCCCGCCCTCCGTATGCCAAATCAGCCTCCTGGGAGCATCCCCGGGTCACAGCCGCTCCTTCCAAACAGCCTGGACCCCACCAGACCTCAAGGTGCTCACAAACACTGTTAGCTGCACTTTGAAATGACATCTTGGCGTCTGTGCTAATGCTCTCTGTGTTTCACCACAGGACATCCAAACATGGGCGGTCCGATGAGAATGAACCCCCCAAGAGGCATGGGAGGCATGGGCCCGCAGGTAGGCACCGGTCGTCACACACGGGTGGCAACAATGGTTAAACGTAGAGTCACATAGAGAATAAAGAGTCAAAGGGCTGAGTTATTAAAGCGAGTCACGACAGTGGATGTGTCCTTCAGCTCCACCAGCCCACTGCACTCCCACTCTGCAGCTGCCACACGGCCAGATTTGGTGCTTGGACGCTCGGTTTATGAGCAAACCCCAATGTTTTGTCGCCCTTCATTAAGGGCTTCCATAAAACCAGCTATAATGTCAAACCATCAGCCTATAAACAGCATGCAGATCACCCCGCTCCTCAGCTGAAGAGAAATTTTTTGGTTCAGCCAACCTCGTAACTTTGCCTTTTAAAGTCTGAAGTGCTCTGATGATTCGCTTGGCTCTCACCAGAGCTCACCCACAGCTAACGCCGGTTCTGCACGCTAAATCCTACTCGCTGACTCCCACCTCGGGAGACGAACAGAGGTGGAACACTCAGACTGCTATGAGCAGTCACCACCAACACAGTTTTACCAAAAACGCTGCCAAAGTCGGCGCTGCTGGTTTCCTTTTATCACTTTAATTTGTGTTAATGTGATTTATCGGTATATATATAAGATGCTTAAACAACAGTGTCCTTTTGAATTACCATTACCAGACAGCTGCTTCATTCTGCACCCAACCACCTCACACAAAGACACAAACACACACACATGCACACTCTCGCTGTGCCCTTCGGCCCCTCTCTGTGCCACCCTGGCTCGGTGACTTTGGCAGTGAGTGTACCAGCAGCTGGTGTGGCATCTGCTCGACAAGTGTAATCGTCTGCTGAACAAAACTCTTCCTCTGAGTGGAGCTGCTCTCTGGCCTGCCCCCCTACTCTCAGGCTCCATCACACACACACACACACACACATGCATACCCAAGTACACACATGTAACGCCAGCCAAACCCACCCACCGGGCAGCCATGAAAACATACACGCAAATACCCAGAAGGGAGCATGGACACATAGAGACACATCCATGCAGAGACTCACAACATACAGGCGCACACAAACACTCGCACACACAGCTGTTGGCTTTCACACATCGCCCACTCCGAGCAGCCCACACACAGCTCATACATGCACATAATTAAACACTAGTTAGTGGGAGACATGATCGTCGCTGACCTTCATTAAGATTCAAACCTTTAGACGGAGCAGGTGTGAGACTCGCCGCTGACTGCGTGCTCGTCTCTTTTGCAGAACTATGGCGGAGGGATGAGGCCTCCTCCCAACTCCATGGGGCCAGGGATGCCGGGCATGAACATGTGAGTAGACTGAAGAACAAGGACCAATTATGTTTTTCTAAGTACAGTTTTTCAGTGATGGGTGTTCATACGAATCATGAAGCAAAGTGATGATCCAGTGGTGATATTCAGACTGCAGCCTGAGATTTGTGACGTAGGAAATCCTCGACTTTTCCCGAGCTGTTACGAGGATCACTGTTGTCATAGTAACTGGTCGTGTTCTCCAGTTCACCTCTCCTAAATACTTTACTTATTCCATGTACTGCAGCGTATAAATAACCGGCGGTGCACAGAGATACTGTACAGTTGTTCTTCCAGCTACGTTACCTTCAGTATTTCCCACAATGATTAATATGAACATACCTGGAAAATATTATACATACAGCTTGTGATTAAAATCCTGAATCCAGTGTTTTCTTCCACAATCAGCTGCTAATGGGTGAAATATTTACTGAACACAGATGTCCTGCTGTGGTGAACGTTGGTGCTGATGCTTTCAGATTCTGGATTCAGACTCAAACATGTTGAAAAATCAACTGGTTTGAAAACTGTGAACTTTAAGTCAACAAGGTTACTTTGTTTGGAGTGTATATAGAAGTCACCTGTTGGAGATCTATGCAAAACTACTCTAATGGAGGCCCAGACTTTAAATATAAAGCTGAAAAATGAGCATAATAGGTCCTCTTTAGTGTTTGTAAATCAACCTGTCTTGTAGTCTAGCTGTGGTTGCTTCCAGCTGTTATTACTCTGTATCCACCAAGTCGACTCTTGATGTCTGTGGATGTAGCAAAACCCCTCATAACCACAACCACAGTTATTATGGTCTGTCAAAGCCACATGTCTGTCAGCAAAGTCTAATGGACATTAGGAAGGGTCAGGTCTCTGTCAGACTTTATACTTATTTATATAGTACCTTTTACAAATACATGTTATGGAGAGAAACCAAACAACTTCTCCATAAGCACTTGGAGTTAAAACTCCCTCTGGAACAAAAACTCCAACAAGTTTGGCGGTGATCTGCCTCGACGGGTTTTGGTGACAGAGGAGTCGAGAGAGGAAAGATGAGCATTAATAAACAATGAAGAGTAAACACTGAGCAGGGTGGTGAGGTCAGTAACTGCAGATCAGAAACATGCATCTCCACAGCTCAGAGTCAACTTCACAAAGCTACAGGGAGCTAACGAGGAAGGAGAAGGAAAAGCACCAACACTATTTAATAAAAGGTCATTTAGAAGTCAGAAGATGTCATTGACTCCAGAGCTCTGAGGTCTCAACAGCAGATGTTCTGACAGCTTTAATTATTAATGATAAAAGACATGTCAGCAAGAGTCTTAAAGGTAAACATCTTACAATTAAGTTTAAAACACACCTGAGCCAGTGACCAGATCGCAGTTTTATTAGTGTGAAGAAAATTATGGAGCCGAGTCTGACAGGGAGGTACAACTGAGTGTCATCAGCAGAACAATAAAACACCACAACTATAAATGATGCGTCCCAGGGGTGGCATGTATAAGGAAAATAAGATGGCACCCAGAATTGACCCCTGAGGGACACTGTACTTCAGTGTACAATTGGAAAAAAAAAAGTTAGTTATTGATGGACCCAGAAACACAGTTTGTTTGAAAGATGGGACGGAGAAACCAACCAGTACTTACAAAAGCCAAATTAAATATGTTCAAAATTGTGTCTGAGGAACTTTTTTGAGTTCCTTCGACTCAGTTTTTACATAATTCCTGCAACAAAGCTTGAAGATTGGGCAGAAATCCTCAAGGGTGGTGCAGATTGTTTTTAAAGTAGTTGTATGCAAGCAGTCTTAAAATAATCAGGCACAAAACAGGGCAGCAATGAACTTTAAATAAGTAAACAGGGCCCGATAGATTCCATAAGACTGAATAAAGACTTTGAAATTTGTGCTCTGTTGATCTGTTCCCAAAACTCAGCTTTAAAGAAAAAAAACCCTTTTCTACAATAGAGTGAAAACTTCCTTTTCTTTAAATAAAATCCCAGAAAGCTGACTTCATTGATAATACAAAGTTTACTAAACAAGAATATATCCATGAACCATGTATAGAAAGGGACAAAAAGTGTTATACCCTCGATGGCCACTAGAGGCGGGCTTGAAATGGACTTCAATTCAAAAATGGTCGTTTTAAATTCTGAAATACTCGGTCAGTACTTTTATTCACAAGTCATTCTGGTGCCATTAGCTACAGTTAATTCTCCTCAGTGACCTGGTCCATCTGAAAACAATATTTAGGGGCGTGGTTAGTTTGATTGACAGGTCCGCTCTCCAGTGAGACCAGCTCTGAACTCCAGTCTTATACATATTGGACACTGTCCTCAGGTTCAAGGCTCAGAACCGCCTCCTCACTCCTCCCTTCATGTCCAAATATGGTCACTTCTGGCTCCAAACACCAACACAGCCACATTCAAATGCACAAATCAACTGGTGACATCACATTAGCTTCAGTGGAGTCTTTAGTCTAAAACCTAACTGTCCATTAACAGTGTAAATCCTGACATGTGATATTTAAGTGTTGACAAATGTCTCCTGTGATGGATGTAAAATCTTCTAATATCTTAATCCTTTCCTCCGGTGCAGGGGTCCTGGTGGACGAGGTCCATGGCCGAACCCCAACACCAACTCAGTGAGTCCCACTTCCTCACATCTCTTCCTCCTACAAGAGCGATTGTGTTTACAGTAACTGTGTCTCCTGCGTTGTTTCACCTCGCGCCTGTTCTCTCCACAGATAGCTTATTCATCTTCATCTCCAGGCAACTATGTGGTGAGTGTCCCGTCATGAACTCGTGTTCAACCACGGGCCATAAATTACCTGTCATGCGGTGATATCTAACAGGCATGCTGCCATCCAGATGCACTCATTTCTCTCCTCCTCTCGCTCTCACCCCTCAGGGCCCTCCAGGGGGAGGCGGCCCACCAGGAACTCCCATCATGCCTAGCCCCGGAGGTGAGTTATACACTTCAGCTTCCCCTCTGATTTCTACTTTTATCCAATGTTCTCTGAAGGAGGGTCTGTCTGAAAGACATCAAACCGCCTCTCTGTCAGATACATGTGTCTCTCTGGGAGTCAGGCAGAGATAGGGCTCTAAATACTTGAGGAATTGAACCTTTACAAGTTTTATTTAAGTGTAAAACTCTGAAAATGGTGAAATATCGTACTGAATGTGCTTTTATATGTAGCGCACATGAAGTTGGTTCGGTGTCATATTCATGGAGTCTCAGTTTTCCACCGAAGACTGAAAAATATTCAAGTGTTGTTACTCGAAGTGGAGACAAATGTATCAAAGACAGTGTTTACACTTGGTTTTCAAATGGGTCTCGGGTCACAAGTGGACAACGCTGAATACACTCAAACCACATGTGGAAGTGGTCTGGGACACATGTGACCACATATCTTTTGTGGTGTGAACAATAATGTGTCCCGATTACCTGATCAACCAAGCCCAACACGCTCTGAAAGAAGACTTTACAAAGACGTGAGGGCCTGGAGCTGCACTGCTGTCTCTCATTTCGAGGGCGGGCTTAGCGAGCTGAGAGGGAACCAATCACAGAATGTGACGCACAAAGTGTGAGACGCTACACCGGATATGACGTTAGCGTATTCTGTCAAATGGTGTAGCGCATGTAGCCGCATCACGAAAACAAACGAGTGGAGCTATGGCAAACGACTTTCCAGTTTTTGCAAAACCGAAGCTCGAGCAGGAGTAAACACTCGTACGGCAGCCATGTCCGACATTTTCAAAGTTTTGATTTGGGAGAAACGCTTGTTCTGGCTTCTCAGTCTGACGCCTCAACAACAGGGGCATGTAATTGGTCCGTCCCAAAGTTTGCTCATGAAGGGATTGGCTGTGCCTCCGGTGTCAGACCCTTCTGCATTTGAACAGAATGTAGGAGGGTCTGATTGGTCAGGCTAGTGTCCCGATGCAACTTTGTCCTCTCACCTGAAACACTGTGAACATGTACAGTAGTTAAATCAATCTTGTTGCCTTCTCCTCTCTGTTAGCGAACTGTACTAAGTTTTTACAAAAGGTGGCGCTCTTCTGGCTGTGCGCAGGCCTCGGTGTTACCATAGTAACATCCAAACACAAGTGGTTGCCAGGACGATGTAAACAAAGATGCATCGAGACACATTTAAAAGTGCAAACAGGATCTCGGAGAAGCTGAGACACGTTGGTTTGCGATCAACTTTCGACTCATCAATGAAGTGTGTCTGTGGAGGATCGAGTGAGAACAAAACACCGTGGGTTGATCTCCGGTGGATGTTCTGCTCCTGTGGAGAGCTGCTTTTTGTGTCCACTATTTATTATTTATATACATACCTCTATTGTAATATGTTGCGGGGCAACCTTTTCCAGCGCTGCTCACACGTACACCGGGAGGGATAACATATTTCCACTGCAGTCGCCAAGACACACACACACACACACAAACCTCCCACAAAAAAATGCACACCTCACACTCAGATTTACCCCCCCGCCCGCCCTCCTTCAGTCACGACAACACAAGCTACATTCAGGGACACTAACAGGCTACAATCCTCCACCACTTTGGACATAATGTATTCATCTCCCTGTCTTTCAGTGTGTTATTTTTTTTCCTGCTTTTTCTCAGCTCTGCTCACAACTTTCTACCTGCAATGTCAGATCAAGGTCACCTCATCCTCCTGAATCTTTTCAGGAAAGACACACGAGGAGCGACACAGCGTGTACTGGCCGTTGCTAAGTTGCAAGGGTGTCCATATAATTACTAGTCCCCTTATTACAGGAATAAGAGATAATGGGTGTGGAATAATGACATGCACTGGCAGTTAGAGTAACATACTGGTGGTCTGTCTTCTCTGCTGTGTACCAATGTGTCGCTCCAGTGTCTCCCACTGCATTTTATCACATTTTTTTTGGGATGTGAAAACGGTCAGAGGCAGCGTTAATAGAGCTCGCTGCTGTACGCTGATCTCATTTTCTGCATCCACCTGCTTTCTCCTCAGATTCAACAAATTCAAGTGAAAACATCTACACAATGATGAACCCCATCGGCCCCGGTGGAAACAGACCTAATGTGAGTATATCTGTTGTGGTCATTTTGACTCCCAGAGCTTGACTGTTTCTACTTTTCATACAGGATGTATTTTTTATGTTGAATCAATGAATAAAGAAGAAGATAAATGACCTTTGTAGCTGTGTAAATGAACATAACTTGATTATTTTTGTTGTCTAGTTCCCGATGGGACCGGGTCCTGATGGGCCCATGGGTGGAATGGGTGCTATGGAGCAGCATCATATGAACGGATCACTAGGTGAGTTACTACAGAGGGTGTATAAGCTCTTCTGTTCAAACCTGTTACTTTCTGTGGACTCTGTCTTTTAGCAGTGAGACTCTGCCCTCTCCTGGCAGACTGAGGAAGTGCTTCCTCCCTCTCAGTATTGATCAGAGTTAGAACAGATTAGTGGGGCAGCGAGGAGGCCGATTGATCCTATGGATGTGTGAGACGTGATCAGTGAAGCCAGTGGAGTTTGTGCTCATCTGTATCTGTAACAAATAGCTTAATTAAAGGCCATTACTGGTAGGTTGTTCCTCCTTGTGCTGGATATCCTGAACCGACACTGAATTAAAAGCAGAAGATTCGTTGATGCTGATGATGCTGTTTTCTGTTCACAGGCTCTGGTGACATGGATGGGTTGCCAAAGGTAAGACTCACTGACTGACCTGTGTGTGTGTGTGTGTGTATGTGTGTTGTCTTCCCATGGGTTCTGTATTCTGATTGGTTTGTCTCCTCTGCGTTGTAGAACTCTCCCAACAATATGGCAGGCATGAACAATCCTCCTGGCACTCCGCGGGATGATGGCGAGATGGCAGGCAACTTTTTAAACCCATTCCAAAGTGAAAGTGTGAGTATCATTGTACACACCTCAGAAACATCACATTTACCAGTCCACCTGCAGAAATACACACATGAACATATTTGATACAATTATGATTCCTCCATCTGGAATGAGACTTATTTATGGAGCTTTTCCACTACATGGTACCAGCTCGGTTCGGCTCGGCTCGGTTTGGTTTTCCCTTAAGAAAAAGTACCTGGTACCACTTTTCTAGTACCTGCTCTCCTGCAGGTCCAAAAAAGGAGCCAAACATTTACTAGCAGGCATTAAAATGTGACTGACCAGAATTGTCACTCCGTCACTACATCATCACTGTGCGACACGCAAATATTTGTACCTGCAGCCGACACAGTCTGCACAGTGATACTCAGAATAACAAGTTTCTACTGTGGGAAAAACACTGATATTTAAAAAAAACGTCCTGAGCTGGGGTGGATCAGCTGATGGAGGTTGTAGCAGGACCTCACATCTCAAAAACTTCAGAGGAAGTTTTTAACCAGGCTCTAATTTGATGGATTAACAACATATTCGAAGTTCAAACAACTAATTTCTCTCCTGAAACAATCTTGAAAGATTACAACAGTTATTTTGAACATTACTTCATCAACTTCCTCCTTCACCTGGTGAGCAGCTACATGGAGGTGGGGAATGCTCTGTAATAGAGTTGGTACCATGTAGTGGAAAAGCACCATGAGAAGGAAATAAATTATAAATCAAAAAGACGTTTGGGTGATTCTCTGAGGAAAACCGTAAAATTACTTTCAAACCCATCACTGTACAGAATGATTTATCTTTGCATTTAATTGCAATATTTAATTTGTTAACAATGGGTTGTGTAAGTAGTGGATGACAACTGTCTCCACATTCGATCACCTGACACACATCTTAAAACCAAGTGTGAACAGGGCCATAGATGAAACATGTGACTGAGCCACGAGACCAATGAGACACCTTCCTCTCATGTTGCTACGACAACAACACAGTTAACAAACAACTATGTATGAACCATGTTTTTTCTCTTTTGTATGTTTGCTGTTTTTTTCCTTTTCAACCCAACTGGTCAGCATCGATTGTTACCATGGAAACAAGGCTTAGTTCTGAGTTAGCCTGGGGGGTCAGTCGGTCTTTATTTGTGTGCAACTGTCTTAACTTACTCTGGACTGACTGAAGAAGCACCAGTGTTGTGTTTGTAAAACTGGACCCGGCATCTTTTATTTTTTATTTTTTTTTGCATCTTTTTTGAAAACATTGAGCCTCGTCCTTCACATCTGTGTTCCCAGCTCTACCTCTAACTCAACACACACCATGCAGCATGCACAGACACCAGCATGACCAACAACAACAAGGAAAACACACACAATCTGCTTTCTCTGATGCATGGAGAGATTGTCATGAGGTGATTAATGTGTCCTGTGATCTCCCTAACATCTTCTCCTTGGGCTGGACTGTGCTCTGCTTGCTTGGTGTACTGACATAGAAAATAAATTAGCGAGGATATTTGTAACGTTTGCTGCTGAGAGGCTGGTGTACTGGACACGGCATTTACTTTTAGGTATTGCTTTCATCTTAAACTGGGTAGTGTAACAAGTTTAATATAGTATTGGCTTATCTTTTCTCCCCTCCCTCTCTTTTTTCTCTCTTTACAGTATTCACCCAACATGACGATGAGTGTGTGATTTTTTTTTTTATTTTATTTTATCTTTTATTTTACTTTTTCATCTCCCTCTATCTCAATCTCCCTTTCCCATCCACCCCGGTGCGTCTTGCATTACCTCCCTCCTCCTCCCTCCTCCTCCTCCTCCCTCCTCTTTGTGGATGGTGTGCTGTGCCACACAGCCCCTGGGGATTTCCCTGGACAGCAGGACTCCCCTCAAGGCCCCTCATCCCAACGCCTGTAAAATGGTCGTAAGAACATGAAGCGGCGCCCGAGCAACAGGACGGATCTCCTCCTCCTCACTCCTCCTCGTCGAAGGGCCTCTAAGGACAGTGAGAGCCCGAACCTGCCAGCCCGTCTCCCCCCAAAATCCAAAAAGCCCCGCCCTCATCGGGTGGCATTTAAGCCCCAATCAAGATCTGCATCCAGCTCCATCCCGCCATCACCCCACCATTACATCACGCTGATCATAAGTTATGAGGGAGTGCAGTAGGTGACTGACACGGGGCTGAAAACCCTCATTCATTAAAAAAAAGAAGAAAAAAAAAAAAAGATGAACTGATGATGTTTGTTATTTTTTTGTTGTTGTTGTTGATGAAATTATTATTGTTCTAATTTTCATAATTGATATTATTCTACTAATGTAGTTATGATTTACCTGTAAAGGGCACATTTTATCTTAGCAGCAGCATCAACAATGGCGGAATAAGCACACACTCGAGAAATGCACAATGATTTTCTGTTTACATGATTTTAGGTTGTTTGTTGTTTGTCTTGTTTTTTGTCACAGTCGGTCTCACTTCACATACCTCTCCTCGCAACTCGTAGCTTGTGTCTTCGCCTCCTAAACTTTCAAAGGAAGAGTAAACGGGATAATTGACTGTCTTCACCAGATTGTGCTGAGGTCGAATCCGTCTCAGACAAAACTAGCGACACGGTTGAAAAAGCTGTTTTCTGGTACAAAGTGTCTCGTCCTGATCACCCTCCTCACACCTGTTTCCTGCTTTTACTACTCAAACGGCTCTGATGACCTCATCATCAGGACTATTTCAGTAAAATGGATAAGAGAGCATTTGGTGGATCCTCTCGTCTCCTCTATGGATTTGGTCTTTGTCTGTAAATACAACATATTTAGCTTGTATTGTGGTTGTTTTATTATTTGTTATTTACAAAGTTGTCTGTGAATCCTGAAACGTGGCTCCTCCCCCTTCATCGATGATTTCGCCCTCACATCGTGGACTCCCCAAGCGGCACCGTTTTCCTCCCGGGATTCGTTCTGGCCTCTCGAGCCGGCGTCTCCTTTTGGACTTTGGGGAAAGACTGCGGGACATCCGACACACTCCTGAAAGAAGCTGCTTTTCTTGCTTTGAGTTTGGGTTGAACTGAAAATTTTGTACGATTCACTTTCTTAACCCAGACAAAAACGGGCTAAACACGACCGTCTCTGTGGAGCTCCCCTCAGCGTGGCGAGGGTCCAGGTTGTGTGATGATGGGAGCGGACCGATGCTCCTTGGGGTTCACAGATCAAGTCACCACATTGGTCTAAAGAACAGTAATAGGAAACATTTTTTTGTTTTTTTTTGATGGATATATCTCCATCTTGTGGATTGTTTTCAGCAGATTGTTTTTATTTTAAATGTACTCAACTGAAAATTAAAGCCCATAGAATCTGCACACGAAGCGTAGCTACACTATTTAATTTGTTTTCCTTTCTGTATGTTCTGTGCTCTTGGCCTGATCAACACTCGCTGGGTAAATTATCTCACCACACATTACAGCTGTTTTCAAACCAACAATAACTAAACAACCGTTGTAGCCTCTACGGGTGATGGTGATGTACTTTTTAATTTCCTGAAATCAATGTGAACAGATCGTACCCAGAGTTCAAAGGGGTCTCCAGGATTTGGCTGTCAGTGGCCTGGGAATCACTCTCTT